>JAAGKR010013589.1:0-13600 GCA_011419295.1 Clarias macrocephalus
CAGTCCGAAAAATTGGGAAAACTTTGAAAGTGTCCCCAAGTGCAGTCACAAAAACCGTCAAGCGCTACAAAGAAACTGGCTCACATGCGGACCGCCCCAGGAATGGAAGACCAAGAGTCACCTCTGCTGCGGAGGATAAATTCATCCGAGTCACCAGCCTCAGAAATCGCAGGTTAACAGCAGCTCAGATCAGAGAGCAGGTCAATGCCACACAGAGTTCTAGCAGCAGACACGTCTCTAGAACAACTGTTAAGAGGAGACTGTGTGAATCAGGCCTTCATGGTAGAATATCTGCTAGGAAACCACTGCTAAGGACAGGCAACAAGCAGAAGAGACTTGTTTGGGCTAAAGAACACAATAAAGAACACAATAAAGAAAACTCTTTGAATGAGAAGGGGGTGTCCAAACTTTTGGTCTGTACTATTCATAAAATAAATGTGTCCTATGTATATATAGTACACATTCATTTTATTTTATTTCTATACTATATACTGTATATAGCATATAAACCAAATAAAACTGCAATATCAACACAAGTATTACATTACATTCTGTTAGGTATACAAAATGCTAACATGAATAAATGCACAAATAAATAAATAATAAAAGAAATAAAAATAATAAAACATAAAGCAAAGTCATGACCTATGCCCATAACATGTGACAATGTAAACATTTTATTGTTGTTTTGTGAGGGATATGGATAGATCTTTAGAAGTATTGAAATGATCTACAATAAATAATTTGATCCCCAAAATGCACAGCTACTGTAGATGTGACCTTATATAAGAAGTCCATACCATTACCTGGCTTGTTGCTCAGCTCCACCTAGCTGTGATCAGCTCTGCTGTCCTCTGCCAGGGTGTGGCTCGGCAGTAGCTCATTTACATAGGCACTAAAAACAGAAAGAGTTCGAGGTGTGGGGAAAAAATCTATTATCTGAAGGCTATTTCAGCTGGAACTTTAACAGAAACACCTTGTGGGACCTCCACGATCAATACTAACCTGTTAAAGAAATAATAAATTATGGATCCTTTAAGCTAACATCACATAAACCAATCCTAACTATCTAGCTGGCTCGCTAACATACAGTATAGGCAGGCAGCTATCCTACAGGGTTACCTGAAAGAAAGCTGATGTTTGCTGGAAGAAATTAACATCCACAATAACTTGTGAAATTGTTTAAGATGTCAAATTTCTATATCTGAGAAGCACCACTGTGCAACGTTTTTGATCATGTCCTTGAAGGATAGCTTGGCTGCAAAATCAATTGAATTTAACAAAAAGCAAATGTACTGTAATATCACATCACTGTTTTATGCAAACATTGTATTAAATTTCATTCATACTCATGTGTCCATGAATAAACATTATGGAGTGTTTGAATCGCAAGAACAAACATTTCTTTATTAATACCTTATACAGTTGTAGGGGATCAAAATGTTGGACCAAACAATAGCAAACAAACAATTTTACAAGTTACTGTTCTGTGTCCTTTACCAAAGTAAATAAATGAATGGGCCCTGTGCCATGCTGAAATGATATGATCATCGTACAGGTACAATCAGATGGATGGATGTCAGTGTTAAGATCAACCAACATCATGAGTTTGCTTAAACTTTACAAGAAACCATATTTTCAATAATAGGTATACTAAAGGTAACACTGTGCCTTTTTATTGCATTACAAATTAACGTTCAATTATTTGTCACATGTACCTTTCAGCACAGTGAAATTACTTTCAGTTAGGAGTCAGAAGTCAGAGGGCAGGGTCAGTCAGGATACAGACCTCTGAAGCAAACAGGGTTAATGGCCCTGCTCGAGGGCTCAGCCGTTGCAATCTGGCACTAAACCCAGCAGCTTAACCATTTAAGCCATCACTTCCTGCATGCTTAATCGCTCAAATTGAGAAACAATCAGACATACATTAAATGGCACACAGCTAAGCAACATTTGCTTGTCTTTTAGCAAGCATACGATCATAGCTAACCTGACATTAGGCTTATATGCATTGTTTATTATTCAGTATCATAATAGTAGGTAATATTAGACTAAAGAAATCTAATGCAATGCCTCCAAATAATCAATATTGTTATTGTTTGCTCATGTGTTTTACACACTGGTCAGTGGGGTAAGAAAAAAAAAAAATCACTGCTTTGTTAGCTAGCTGAGCATAGTTTCTTTTGCTAACTTGCTTCTTGTCCTGTACATTTATTGTCAATTTGTAAATTTGAATTGGACAATGATAAATTGACCTTTCAGATTTCACAGAAAGTTGCAGTGGATAATAATAATAATAATAATAATAATAATAATAATAATAATAATAATAATAATAATAATAATTCATAATGAGACAACACAGACCAACTAGTCTACTGTACTACTCTAAACTAGTAGATCATCTTTGCCAAAAGGTAGTTATTTCTTACTTCCTTATTATGTGGCTTAACTGAATCATAAAAGGTTGAGATTTTTTTATTGATTTACTGTTGGATTTTTTTCTTCTTCAGTAAACACAGTATGTGTAACGGTGAACCACTTTGTCATCACTTACTATTAAAAAGATTTTTAAAAAGTTGATCTACCAGTTTGTCCTGCCTGGCTTGTGTTTTGGCAGTTGGTAGCTGATTAGACTAAACTGGATATTTCAGCAGGTTTTCTATCTACTACATGCTTACATACTGTATATTAATTGCATCAAATTAAAAATACCAAGAACTGCTGATTAGGTAGTGTCTTGGCTTTTGGATCATGGGGTTGTTTATGGTAGTATACATGCCAGGGGAAGCTGTGTTGCTGTGGTTTTTAACCTTCTTAGCGGCAGTGCTGAGTTGAGAAAATAAAATCCACCAGCAAAGCAACTTGAGCAAACAGGAGTTCACTATTTAGAAACTGCGAGAGGGCATTTAACACAAATTGTACATAGAGCTTTAGATATGCACACACAATGTGGACCAGTATGGGACACGTGTGCAATAATAGTGCAAAGTGCTTAAAAGCTCAGCAAGCTTTTCTGAGATGTTACTACCATTTCAGTGTCAATACTGTCCACCAACTAAGTAGCATCTGGCCAGTAGTGGTTCTTTGGTGGTCACTTTCCATTGCATATTGGTTAAAAGGGGGCTGGCAAACAGTGCAGAGCAACTGATGGGCTAATATCAGTAACTGTATATCTATTGACTGACCAAAAGCCATCAATACAAATGTATTGTGATTGTGTAAATGCCTGTGCGTGATCATAATTGCCAGGGTTCATGTACACACATTTTCATTGCTTCCTGTTTGAATTCTCATGGTCATCATCATATTCTATGAGTATGCATGGCAAATATTTGTGGTATAGCAGTCAATAAAGCACAAGGCTGCTTTTTAGACAGGAAGCAGATTCTGTCCTTAATTGGGAGATGCTTTAATGGCCCATATCATCAGCTCATTTCAAACACTTACACGTGTTTCTGGTTACAGTAAAAGGACAGCTCGGTTTCATGGTCGATCAGTCAAGCATTCCATATTCACCTCTGCTGGCAAGCAGAGAGATGGTCTTGTAAAAAAAAAAAAGAAAAGAAAAAGTGGAAGTGCGGCTGACTGTTGTCCTCGAGTCACTGTAAATCAGCTCAAATCAGCTTCCCTTTTGTATGGCTTTTACTGAGTACTATGACTAAAACATTGAGGAAGTTTTATAGGGTTCCTACTTTTAGTCATTGTGCCATGTTTAATTCTAACATACTCTTACTATCAAGGGCACATACTGTACTGTATGCTGTGATTATCAAGAATTTTTAGTAGCATGACTCAGAGTGAGGTACTGGTTAAAACATGATGATAAAATGACATTATCATCCTTTTCATCAGTCTAGGTCCTAGACGCTAGGGGGAAATCCTTGTTTTGTTTTTTCTTGGAAAGCATTATCTGTCTCAACATGAGGCAATTACTTATCCACTGAATTGGCACAGTAAAATACCTTAACACTTACTTATTGTTGTTGTTGTTGCTTGCAAATTGGCCGTCCCCAACACAGTGCTGATTAACTTCCTATACTCCTGTAGAATATCACAGATGGTTTATGGCTGCATATCCCAATGATCAAAACAGAGTGGTGATTTTAAATAAACAACAGAATAGCTGGCTAGTATGGCTTGCCTGACGAATCCCAGGAAACCAAATAAATATTGCAACCATTTTAAATTGTAATGATTTAAGTCTCGCTTCCACTCAGTGATGTTTTGTGTGATTTGCGGAGACATCAGTTGCATAAACCGATCTCCTAATTGTTCATGATTTCCTGATTTTCTGCATTCATACAACAACAATTGCTCCATTTACTCATGGTTGTCTGTTTATTCAGACAGTGAACAGTTGAAAAGTGTCCATTCCGGAGCATAGTTGGACTAACTGCATCATCTGTGAAAGAAAATGTTTGTGCTATTTCAGGGCCTTTTATTTATCAAAGATTAAGGATCCTGGAGCAGTACCCATACAAAGAAGGAACTCAGAACAGCAGGTCTTACTGCATAATGACTCTAGCTTTGTTGAGACATGAAATACATCCCCTTTCTCTATTAATAGGTCTGTAAGATTTATGAAAATAAATCTAAAAATTTTAATGATATTCTGTGATTGTAATCAGATATATCAGGTACACATACTTTATCTATAATTACGTTATATTATTATGTTATATTAAAATACGATTTTTTTTCCCGGACTACAACTATGCCAGCGTGACTTGGATGAAGAAATATTAAAATTAAAATTAAAATACCATTATTTGCTGCTACGTTAAAGGACTATTTGATGTAAAAAAATAAAAATAAAAATAAAAAACTCTTTGTTTAAACCAGTAAATCTTTCTGGAGTCTACCTACACATAGAGTGTCCAACATGAAGGATGCTTTAAAACTTTGGCCCCTGTATCATGCAAAAATATTATTACTTACAGAGAACATAAAGCTCATAAAAAGATTATTATTAGCATATGCTGCTTTCTATATGCCACAGGGAAAAAAAGAGAGAACAGAAACTTCACACTTCTTCTTAAGGCGTGGTCTTAATTTTGAAATTTCTTTTAACAGGAAAGTAAAATTTTGAGCAACTCTTTTCATGTCACAAGTCTGGCTCTGTTTTATAATGATTAAGTGGAAAACAGAACTTAAAAACTTAAAAAAAGAACATTTACTTTATCACAAAAATTGTAACAATTACTCACCACTGAGCTGAGGTTGTCCAACTCACTAATATTGCCCATTATTATATTATACAATGAATGCAGGCAGATAGCGTTCATAGCCTGGTGATGTATCATCATTATTGAACCTTTTACAAAGTAACACTGACAGTAAAATGAGGATGTAAATTAACATTATATGTACCATATTTGTTCATGACAACTTCAAACAGTCTAGCAGTCTTTAAATTAAAACAGAAGGAAAAAATTATACACTGCCTGGCCAAAAATAAACTATAAACTCCTAATATCCTAATATTTCATTTTACTGCATTTAGCTCTGATTAGGTTTGAACTTGATGCAACATCATAACATTAACTTTTGTCCACAGTTGCATTACTTTTGAATAAAGATTGTGTTGATATAAAGTCTTCTCCAGCACATCCTTTCAATGGGGTTAAGGTTCATACATTGTGAATTACAGTATTATTATGATGAGTTCATGTGTAAAAATGACTCTTCCACAGTTTGAGCCTGATGAGTCTTGGCATTGTCGTTCTGGAATATGCCTGTGCAATCAGGGATGAAAAAAAAAATCCTTTGATGGGATGATCTCATTGCATTTAATACATGCAGGTCATCAGCCGACTACATTTTATTTCTACGTAACATTGCTGAGCCTAGACCTAGCCAACTTAAGCAACTCCAGATCATAACTCTGCCTCCAGAGGCTTGTACAGTGACCACTATGCATGATGGGTGCATCGCTTCCTTTCTTACACTGACAATCTGAAATAAGGTAAATCTGGACTCATCAGATCACATGACCTTTTTCCATTGCCCAATGCCTAGTCCCATGAGTGCTCACCACACGTTGCATGTGGGAATACTCTTGATTTTATGACTATTAAAGACAGCTGTTATTTCTACTGCCAGTTTTTCTATGATGCAGCTTCACCAAGGGTTTAAGTGATCTCTGGTCATGGTCATTGATCTGATCTTTTTGTTCCAACAACATTTCTTTCATGTAGTACCACTATCCTTCTACAGTGGGATGCGTGGCAAAGTTGTAAACACAATTCCAGTAATTTCAGCAATCTCATTTGTTTTCTTTGCCTAATGCATGCAAAAATGTATCTCTTCTTAAATGCCGTAACATCTTTTCCACAAACAGAGGAAAGGTCTTTTTTCTTTTTTCTTAAGAAATGAGAAGCTGTATCTGTTAGGGTTAAACAAATTGTTGCCAGGTGAAACATAGTAAGCACGGCAGTAATTATCTAATCAAAGTTAAGCGTTTGCTTATTTTCAATCCAGATGGCAAGCTTTTTTCAGGCTAGGCAGTGTCTGTTCTGAATTCTCAATCCTTTGTGCTTTATCCCGGTCAGAGCCTCTGCATATTAAATGACTAATTTGTTTTTAGTTTCAGAATATTTTATTAATAATATTATTATTATGGTGAAATCTGCTGTAGGCGTGGGTGGAATCGCGCCTTTGAGGGGGAAAAAATGGGAATGAGTCCCTAAGTTTAATGTGTGAGTCCACAATACTGTAGCAACAGATGTACATTTTTATTTACATTTCTTTTACTAAGGAAACAGGAGATTTGTCCATTTTTGAACATTAAAATGATACCAACTTACTGCACTCTATATTTCAAATAATTCTAAATTATTTATCAACGTTAGTTGAAAGATAAGTGTGATTTTGCTCATATTCTTAAAAGAAAAGTCTATAAACAACTGTATAAGTGACATCTGACTATCTGTCATTCTGTCTCCAGTGCTATGCTTATGCATGTCTACAAAGAGGTGTGTTTGTTTTCGTAGCAATTTTGGTATTCTAATGTAACATGACTTTGATGTGGCTTTTTCCCTAGGATGCAATGGATTTAAGCAAAACAAAATAATTTAAAACAGCTCTTTTCTGAGTAATTGAGCACAAAAAAGAGCTGTTCGGGACATGAGGCAATGCATGTTGGCCGGGGATATTTTGTCTGAGGTCAATTCTGAGAAATCTGAAGTTACGTTTTGGTCATTTATAATTTGCAAGTATGAATAAAATGTAGAACACGTCACTTAAGTCACAAACCACACAATCTTGTTTGAAAATTTTTGGGTAGTTTGACATATTGTAGCAGGTACAATAGGTACCTGCAATAGGTGTAGCAGGTACCTTGTGTGGTTAGCAGGGGAATCTACACTGATCAGTCATAACGTTGACATTAAAACCACCTAGGTTTTGGATTGCTGTTGTGCCACTGGGGCAGCTCTGGTGTGGCATTAGGTGTGTGGCACCTGAAGATTGGCAGCAGGTCCTTTGGGTGTGTGGGTTACAGGGTGGAGCCACTGTCGATCATACTAGCTTTGGATGCCTGACGAGGGATGCTCAATCGTCTCAGTCTTTGGCTTTTCGCCTGCCAGGCCTCATGTGCGGCGGGCTGTGGTGCACTGGGTGTTCTGAATTTTTTTCTGCATTTCGTGCAGCTTTGGCTTTTCTGTAGGATTTTAACACACAGGCTGGCCTTTAGTCGCCACAGGCATTGGTGAGCCGTGGGTGCCCATGATCCTGTCACCAGTTTGCTGGTGTATAGCTGGTGATTAATGTTGTTAAGTTGATCTGTCAGTAGTCATAATGTTATGGCTGATTGGTGTATAGTGACTCCCAGTGACATTAATGAACACACAATATTTGTAGAAACATATCAACTCCATTTTTTTAATTTCATGCTACTCATAAACCCACTCATCTCATAAGTCAGGGCCTTTCTCAAGCAGCTTAATGACAATGGCTTCATGAGGTTGGAGTGTTATGGACTGAAGAGTCACTGGACCAATGCGATCCAGACCTGTGCTAGTTACAAAGATTCCATTTACAGGTAGATTCAAGGTCCAGTCAGAGCCCAGAGCATAAGATTCTGAACCCAGGTTACACAGAACCAGGAAATGAGTACATCCCCACGAGCGCAGGAAGGCCAGATGTGACGTGGTCGTGCTGTTTGTGGAACCAAAGTTGAGTGATGTGGTATTGAAAGTAAGAAGGGTGAAGGTCCCATAGAGGAATGCTTCTTCACGAGAACGAGTATGACTCAGAGAGTGGAACAGGGCTGTGGAAGGTTTGGGATGAGGCAGGTTCTGCAAAGAAACATAAACCAGTTGACCGAAGCTGTAGATTGTAAAATCAACACTAAATCAACACTGAGATTCACAATGTGAACTTTATAGGCCTATTGACGCATGACACATGGGGAACCCTCTAAGAAAAAAACTGTAAAATAAATATCTTATGATTGCATTGGTTTCATTTATCTCATTTGACTGTTGCTTTCCCCAAAGTGCCTTAGAATTTTATGCAGGATACAGCAAAGCGGTTAAGTGTTCGCAGCTGAGTGGTCAAGGGGCCAACAGTGGCAGTTTAGTGGTGCTGCTTCCAGTCAGTAACCCAATACCTTAATCATTGAGCCACCACCATCTCCGTGTCTATTAGACAGCAATGAGATTAAATGGAAAGCGAAGGGGGTCTTATGTCTCCGTCTGAGAATCCAGAAAAAAACCCACAAAGACACAAGGACAACTCCATGTAGAGAGTAAGTACTGAGCTCAGGACCGAACTGGAAGACCCTCGAGCTGTGAGGCTGCAAACCTGCCCACTGTACCTGTAAAATCTTACATCTCTTTTTTGACTCTATCTACCTCTTCCAGGTAATTGTATGACTTATAACGGTGGTGGAGGTTATTTTACATTATAAGATTATTTTAAAAAATGGACTATTTAAAGAAATTTGCTTTTTTTTTTTTTTTTTTGTTAGAACTGGTATTGGTCATTCCTTTTGCTTCACTTTTTGACCCACAAATATTCATAAATGGTCCTGTTTAATACTGATAGGCAAGTAAGTTTAAAGTTATGTGCTTACTGGCGCTTGACTAATCTCATCCCCATATCTAATAATGGGAGTCCCAGGCAGGGTCATCATCAGAACCATTATGACTTTTTGTAGCTTCCAGGCTACTGGCCCATCCACCTGTAACACACACACACACACACACACACACACACACACACACACACACACACACACACACACACACACACACACACACACTCAAACATGAGGCATACATATAAACACATACAATGCAAAACTTTCGTATTCTATCACCTCAGTTACTAACAATGCAAAGCCTCATGAGATCATTTTATTTCAACCGAAAACCCTTATGATGAATGTTGGATCCAGAACTGCTATCATCTCATTGAATAGATGACCAGACTTTTTTTTTTTTTAATCCCTGTGTCGTCTAGCAGAAGATAAAACACCAGGACTATATTCTTCTCACTTTTAGTTTAGCCATACATTTTTATGGTTTCGTGGGTATACAACAAATCCTGATGGTCTTGGAAAACTCCTTGCTTGCAAAAGTCCTGTTAAGGAATTAACATAATATGGTTCTACCAGTTAACTGTTAATATTTTAATGTTTAATACTGTAATAAATCAGTCTCTGGTCTGGTGAGCCATCTTCAGACAAATGATTTACATAAATGCATGTGACTCCATAAATCACAAACACCTGCTATAGATGTTGCACTAGTTCAAACTGAGAAAACTAAAGCTACTCATCCGTGGCTGATGTTTCCCAGATAATTAGCTCTGATGCAATATTTTTGTCAAGTATGTTTGATGTACTGAAATATTTATTTGGGTCCACATCTGGACTGTGGTCTGTCAGCTGACAATCCTTTGTCTATTGTATTTATCAGACAATGAGGTCTCTGGATTAAAAAAACAAAAAAACAAACATATGGCATTCTAATCCTTGGCTACACCTCCACTTGTTTAATAATAGCTGTAGTATGCTTCCAGGGTTTTGGGTTCCTGTCCATTTTTTGCCTACATTTGCACTTGCTTGGTGCAGTTGGGGTTTGTGGTCTTTTTCTTTTTCTTTTTTTTTTTTTTTACTGTTTCAACAGCGGTTCCTTTTAATCTAAATTTTTTTCTCTGTAATAGTCCTTCAAGCATGTAAAAGAAGTCAGCTTTGGCTCTATGCACCCAACAGATGTCATCTTGTAACTTGGGAGTGTCAGTGTTGTTTTCTGCTTGGATATAACACATGCGAAACTCACCAGCCACAGACAATCCAGTTTAATGGTAAGTTACTGCAAATTTGAACAATGCACAATTAAGCATGTCTGCGGCTGAATTTGACAATTTCTTTTTTGTTTAAGGAGATTACTATCAGATGTTTTTTATTGGATTGTATTGCACAAGTATTTCTAATGGTCTTTGATCTTTCTCACTGTTGTGTATTTTGCGTGTATATTATGTAGTCTTTGCACTGTGTCAAGCATCGTGGGGTGTTGTAAGGAATAACATTTAATTCCAGTGAATCCAAAAGCCCTTGATGTGAAACTCCCCCTGCTACATTAAAATGATTATCATGCTGTGTTGCTTTCGGGAACGTGACCCCTGAGCTATTAGGCAAAAATTTTTCCTTTTGTCATAACGCCACAATCAACAAGCCCTAAGAGAATTATGCATTTTCCTACAATTGTTCCGTTCTAAAATTGAAACATGCAACAAAGGGAAGAACACAATCCTTATGCGCAGTTCCTGTTCAAGAACTGTCCAAACCATGATTTTGAATGTATAATTGAGTCAATATTCATAAATAAAGCAAACCACATGCATACAGTAGAGTGTCCTGATGCAATGATATGCACGCTGAAATATCATTCATGTCATGTCCGTTTTGGTTCATAAATCTAGAGGACTAAATATAACATTATAAAAAAGATATCCACTCACTCTCCAGCTTGGCCACTCCCCCTGCAGGGTCTTCAACTTGGACTCCATAGCTTCAGCTAATTCGGGTGCAGATAATGGATGTGAGGATGGAGGAATCAGAGGCCTTGATACTAATTCCACCAGAGAGCTGTTTATAGCTGGCTCGGAAATATTGAACGCTGGAGCAGATTCACTTATTTCCCTCACCATTATAATCCTACAAATAATAGGACAGAGGACCCTCAATGATGCACAAGCATGTGTGAAGCATACTGCTCCTCAGAATAAAGTCTAGAAAGTAAATGCATTGCAGTTTTACATTCCTGACGAAATGAAGGAGAGTTTCAGCGAGATGCTAAAATTCCTAATCAATACCTTTCATTGTCACCTGTGCCAAACTCCTTGACCACTTTCTTCCAAATTTTTAGTGTCTGTAATAAGGAAACACACAATTTATATTCTGTTTGCAAACAAATTACGGATATTCTATTAAGTTTCAGAAGCAATTCACCTCTTCACTAAATGCTGAGTCTGCATTGTAGATTTCAAATCCTGATACACCTTGCTCAAGCCAGTACCTTAATGCATCCTAGGAGAGATCAATAACAATCACAAACTAGTGAAGCAACATTCGCACAAACAATTATATTGAAATGACTGAAGCTCTGCATATTTACTGTACCTGGACATGATCAGAAGCATTTGCTGAGATCTCTGTGTTATTGATGTCTACTTTGCCAAGGTCCAGAATAACCCTTATACCTGAATAAAACACAGTCACAATATATATATATATATATATATATATATATATATATATATATATATATATATATAAAACATGCAAAAAAGTTGGTAATTACAGAAATAAAAACTGATGACAGGCACACAAAAATCAGGTTTAATATTGTAGTAACATACTGTACAGATGAACATCGCCACCTAGAGCACAATTACAATAGTACATGTTCAAAGTAGTACAGTATGTTTCACAAATCTAAAAAAAAATACATTTAAAGAATTATTATTATTATTATTATTATTATTATTATTATTATTATTATTATACATTAAAAAGTAAGAAAATATATGTATATTTTTGTTCTTTGGTTTTCATTTTCATATATACTGTATGGCCTTCAAGAAAGTAATGTGTAACTTTTATAGCCTTACTTAGTTAAAAAAGGTCATACTTTTAAAGCTTCAAGAAATTGTTAATAAAAACAATGAATACAATCTCTTTTCTTCATTCTTTCCTATAAAGACAAAACATATACAGTAATATTGACTCCTTATAGCCTTGCATTATGAAACATATTACAATGCTTATAAGGGCCCAATAGTTCCACCCCAAAGAAAAAAGTGTTATTGGTGTAAACAGTGTATCTACTGTATATAACCTCTAAAATCTACCTGCTTTTTGGCTGTCAGTGATGAACTGCTGGAACTCAGGTAAAGTGCCAAGTCTGTCATCAATCTGAGTCAGGTTTTGGAGAGAGACATCAGGCATGAACAATCCCTCCAAGACTATAACTCCAACTCCCAGAGACTTCAGGTATGGCAGCTTGTGAGACACTCCTGTATGAGAGGAGAATGAAATGAAGAATGTTGCATTCATAAATATAATTCATAAACCCCAGTTTTCAAACACGGGGTGTTCTGACAAAGTACAGACCGAGTGCACACATGCTGGCCATTTTGAAGGGTGATATAAGTAATACTGACTCACTGCAGAGCAGACATGGAGCAAACAGTGTAAAAGTAAAGCAAAACTTACAGAAGATAGAGTTAAGTATGTAAGACTTCTGAGGGTCAGAAATACAGATTCTGTAAATTTTAGAACGTTCATACTGTGACTAGGAAATGTATGATCAAATTAGCCACTACTGGCTGCCAATCATTCATCAGAATTTGGCATAGTATGATTACTGTACATGACGGAATATAAGTTACACTACTGTATATGCAGCACCTTCAGTTAGTGAAAATTGTAGTCTATAGGATACAAAGACATAGACATATACTGTATACATTTACATGCTTCCAACTTTGTGTGAACAGTTTGGGGCCGTCCACATATATACATAGTTGACCATATAGTGTATATTTGTAAGATAACGTGTTTAAGTAAAGCCCTAAAGGTCCTTCTTGGCATGAATGATATGAATGAAGTAATGTGAACAGTAAAGCCCAAGACATACAGTATATTTAATGTGCATTAGATATTATTTACAATATATACTATATTTCAAATACTAAACATTAAAGTATAAGGGACTGTTGCTATATCTGATTGCACATTACTAACATTCAGATACTCACTGCTTATAGCTCCTGACCCCGTGCTCTCTACATCCGTGAACAGGGCTGGCTGTAGTTGATAGAAAAGTTTCTTTTGCCACCAGTGCAGGTGACCAGCTACAGGCTGTGGGCTCTGTACAATCACAGCGATAGCAGTCCCCAATATGATTAGCCAGATTAGCCAGAAGAACAGAATCAGGTGAGAGCGAAATTTCTTCCAGCCAGGTCCTCCAGCTACTGCTTCAAGCTCATCTCTGGTCATGGGCTTCAAATAAGTCGGCCGTGGCTCATCCTCTGGGATGAGAAGAGGAAGAGTCTCTGAAGATCCCAGTGTGCCTGCCAGGCCGGT
>JAAGKR010013590.1:5000-12500 GCA_011419295.1 Clarias macrocephalus
TGGTTTAAAATCTATAGATGTTGATGTTTTATTCTGCTACTGAAATGACAGATCAGGGCTGAAGTCGACTCAGGGACCGGACAGAACGCCGGAATGATACACAGGGACCGGACAGAACGCCGGAATGATACACAGGGACCGGACAGAACGCCGGAATGATACACAGGGACCGGACAGAACGCCGGAATGATGCACAGGGACGGGACAGAACGCCGGAATGATGCACAGGGACCGGAAAGAAAAATGAGGACTGAATGGAATTAAAGTAACAGACAGTAGTGATACACAGGGACCGGACAGAACGCCGGAGTGATGCACAGGGACGGGACAGAACTCCAGAGTGATGCACAGGGACCTAACAGAACGCCGGATTGATGCACAGGGACGGGACAGAACGCCGGAGTGATGCACAGGGACCGGACAGAACACCGGAGTGATGCACAGGGACGGGACAGAACTCCAGAGTGATGCACAGGGACCGAACAGAACGCCGGAGTGATGCACAGGGACGGGACAGAACGGCAGAGTGATGCACAGGGACCGGAAAGAAAAATGAGGACTGAATGGAATTAAAGTAACAGACAGTAGTGATACACAGGGACCGGACAGAACACCGGAGGGATGCACAGGGACCGGACAGAACGCCGGAGTGATGCACAGGGACGGGACAGAACTCCAGAGTGATGCACAGGGACCTAACAGAACGCCGGATTGATGCACAGGGACGGGACAGAACGCCGGAGTGATGCACAGGGACCGGACAGAACACCGGAGTGATGCACAGGGACGGGACAGAACTCCAGAGTGATGCACAGGGACCGAACAGAACGCCGGAGTGATGCACAGGGACGGGACAGAACGGCAGAGTGATGCACAGGGACCGGAAAGAAAAATGAGGACTGAATGGAATTAAAGTAACAGACAGTAGTGATACACAGGGACCGGACAGAACACCGGAGGGATGCACAGGGACCGGACAGAACGCCGGAGTGATGCACAGGGACGGGACAGAACTCCAGAGTGATGCACAGGGACCTAACAGAACGCCGGATTGATGCACAGGGACGGGACAGAACGCCGGAGTGATGCACAGGGACCGGACAGAACACCGGAGTGATGCACAGGGACGGGACAGAACTCCAGAGTGATGCACAGGGACCGAACAGAACGCCGGAGTGATGCACAGGGACGGGACAGAACGGCAGAGTGATGCACAGGGACCGGAAAGAAAAATGAGGACTGAATGGAATTAAAGTAACAGACAGTAGTGATACACAGGGACCGGACAGAACACCGGAGGGATGCACAGGGACCGGACAGAACGCCGGAGTGATGCACAGGGACGGGACAGAACTCCAGAGTGATGCACAGGGACCGGACAGAACGCCGGAGTGATGCACAGGGACCGAACAGAACGCCGGATTGATGCACAGGGACGGGACAGAACGCCGGATTGATGCACAGGGACCGGACAGAACACCGGAGTGATGCACAGGGACCGGACAGAACGCCGGAGTGATGCACAGGGACGGGACAGAACGGCATAGTGATGCACAGGGACCAGACAGAACACCGGAGTGATGCACAGGGACGGGACAGAACGGCAGAGTGATGCACAGGGACCGAACAGAACGCCGGAGTGATACACAGGGACCGAACAGAACGCTGGAGTGATACACAGTGACCGGACAGAACGCCGGAGTGATGCACAGGGACCGGACAGAACGCCGGAGTGATGCACAGGGACGGGACAGAACTCCAGAGTGATGCACAGGGACCGAACAGAACGCCGGAGTGATGCACAGGGATGGGACAGAACGGCAGAGTGATGCACAGGGACCAGACAGAACGCCGGAGTGATGCACAGGGACCGGACTGAAAAATGAGGACTGAATGGAATTAAAGTAACACACAGTAACAAATGAATCAGTAACAACTAATCAGGAACGATTTTGTGTCTTTCTATGTGTGTGTGTGTGTGTGTGTGTGTGTGTGTGTGTGTGAGAGAGAGAGAGAGACAGAGAGAGAGAGAGAGAGAGAGAGAGAGAGAGAGAGAGAGAGACAGAGAGAGAGAGAGAGAGAGTGTGTGTAGGGGAATCTCCGCCCAGCCTGCAGGTGTTTCCACATTCCCATGACGCTGCAGCATGATGCACCAGAATGCATCTCTTTCACAAACACACACAAACACATGCATGCACATACACACACACACACACACACACACACACACACACACACACACACTCAAAGCGTGAGAGAGCTGCATAACTCAGCAACATCAAATAAAGGGACTGTCCTATTTCCAAATATAGTGTGTGTGCTGTTCGTCAAGTTGATCTCAAGTAGCAACTGGGACACAACTGCATACAGTAGATTCCTGATTTACACACACACACACACACCTCACTCTGTGTCTTGACAACAATTATCATTAGAAATCTTTACTAGCTAACGTTGCTAAGATGTCATAAATTTTTTTTTTTTTTCAGAAAGTTTGTCACCCAGTAACAATTAAACTGTGCAACATACAGACAGTAAGAAGTTTATTCCTACCAGGTCTCATCGTTTTTGAACTCCAGCTCTCCGAACGTGTCCTCAAAGTCTTCCCCGCCTCCTTTAGCGAGTCCCTCGACAGTACGGTACGGAACAATGACAGTCCCTCTTGCCCCAGATGTCCTGAGTACTTTGACCTCCATGATTCCCACGCTCTCGCTCACGTGCGCTGTTCCGCTCTCGAACGTGAAGATCCCTGCATGGTCGTCGTCAAGGATGGTCACGGTGGCTACAGCGGGAAAGCCAAGGGCCACCGTGGGGTACGCAGACATCTCGTCGTCGCTTGCCGAATCGAGTGTCCGAACGTTGCTGAGCCGAACAAAGAAGTGCTCGTCTTCCTCGAAGATGTCATCGTCAATGATTCCGATGGCGATCTCCTTGATGACCTCGCCAGGTTTAAACACCACAGTGCCCTCTGTAAACTCGTAATCAGCGCCAGCATTGGCTGAGCCATCTTCAGTCTTGTAGTCGACGTATATAGTCTGGGAAACGTCACCACCTTTGCGTACGATGGTTAGTAAGACAGCGCCACAGTTCTCCAAGCACTGATATGCAGCAGGTTCAAATCCAATCCGTGTCACAAAGTCCTCTGGCTCCTCCACATGCACTTCCTGGATACTGGTGCTGCGCTTTGCCTGCTCAGCAACATGTTTCTTCAGGATGTTGCCGGCACCAGTCATCATCCGTGTGGCCTGGATGCGGTAGAACGCTCGGCTCTTCTGCTGATGTGACAAAGCGTAGTAGTTTGCCATCTCCACCAGCTGGTCCAGGTCCTTTTCCGGATGTTTCTGCTTTAGGTCCTTCAAAATTCGGATCATCTCACGACGTGACTCGTCCATTTCTTTTCCCTCCATCAGCCCCATCAGGTTGGTAGTAGCGCCGCCATCCAGGAAGTGAGAGTTTGACATTTTCCCATCCATCTCGATGCCTTTGGACCGGTCGCCCTCTGTCTCGATGATCACGCCGCGATGCTTGTCGGCCCTGTAGGTCTTGTGCGTGAACTTGTTGAACAGCAGACGGCGGTCGGCCGCCCAAGCCAAGATAACACAGGCAGGAAAGAAGACAAGTGTTATAAGCCCCTCCCACACCTGCACTTCGTTAGGTGAGAAAACAGCCAGGATCATGTAGAGCCACACGTATGCAAATATGCTGCAAGCTGCGGTCACGAAGAACACACGCAGGTGCTTCACCTTACGCACTTCACCCTCCGGCACTGCAGAGACGCAAATGCCAATGATGACAAACATGTTAAAAGCGGCGCTGCCTACGATGGTGGACGGCCCTAGATCTCCAGCGTGGAACCCGTGACCGCAGATCTCGATCAGTGAGAGCAGGATCTCGGGAGCAGATGAGCCCAGAGCCAGCAGCGTCAGGTTCGACACGGTTTCATTCCATATGCGCACTGTAGTCGTCATTGTCTCTCCGTTCACCCTCTTCACCACGATTTCTCTCTCCTGAGACGTTATGACCTCGATGGCAGCCATGAAGCGGTCTGCGATGATGGACACCCCCAGGAACATGTAGATCATCGCTACAAAGTAGACAATCACACGTGCCATTTTGTCCCCGGTAGATGGATTCTCTGGATACCAGATTGGCAGCAGGATTCCTGGCTTGCATTTCGACGTCTCCTCTGAACACGTCTCATTTACGACCCTGGCATCAACGTGTGTCAGGGTCGTCGCCACAGAGACCAGGCCTAACCAGAGGCAGACGCCAGTCGTCCTTGAGAGCTCCATGGACCGTTCTGTCCTCTAAAGGATTTCCTCTGAGATACAGTACCTGGACGTTCTTGGTTCCAGTGCCTGTATCTGAAAGAGAGCGAAAAGGAGACATAAATGAGGACATTTATGTACATAAACAATGAACTGTGACAACACAATTTACATCTGCCAACAGCAGCACAGGGAGACGCACACATGAGTTTACAGGTGGTCCGTGACCTACAGCTTTCATCTTAACAAACCCATCACCTGTAAAAATATAAAAAGTCAAAACTTTATTCAACATTTTAGACGTAACCATCAAGACCTAAAAATCAACATTTAAAATTTGGAATATGGTACAGGTTTCACACCTTCGTAACGTTACACGTGTAAGCAGGAGACAGAAGAATATACAGTATGTGAGGGAAAGAAGACATCAGACCTTCAGAAGTGAAGCCAATGAAAAGCTGAGATAAAAGGAACATGACCCTGCTTAGAAATAAGCACACAACACAGCAAACATAACACGCCAAACACACCAGACACAGTGCCCTCAACACAACGCTCCAAACACTCCAGCGCACTAAACACACCAAACACATATTAAGCACAGCAGCCTGAAGAAATACACCAAAAAATCTTAAGTAAACCTTTCATTTAAGGTGCTTTTGTGTGTGTGTGGGTGTATGTGTGTTATCCATAAATTGTTCATCACTACTATATTCGGTCTGAGTCGTCTGTCTCGCCTGGGCCTGTTTCCATAATAACAGAGTCACATGTGAGAGGCTTGAATATTTTTTACGTGAGACTTGGGAATCACACTCACAAAAATACACAGTGGTAACAGAAGGAGGTCGTGTGTATGTGTGTGTGTGTGTGTGTTTGTGGGCGAGTCCTAACTTTACTGTTTGCCTGGCAGAGTTATGCATCAGTACAGAACTCTACACTACTATAGAGTTATATACAGCATCATGTACAGCAGCGCCGTGGCTCGCTCGCTCACACACACACACACACACACACACACACACACACACACACACACACACACACACACACACACACACGCTGATTAATAACCAACTTACACACACAGAGCATCAGCACTGCACTATTACCTTCACATCCATTACTCATCTGTCACTACGTTACCCATAATGCACTGCCTGAATTCACGTCTGAAGCTCACGGAACACTGGAGGCATGTCTTTGTCTATTTACACAAGTGTATTTCTGCTATACAAAAATAATCAAACGCGGTGGTGTAGTGGTTAGCACTGTCGCCTTGCACCTCCAGGGTCCAGGTTCGATTCCCGTTTCTGTGTGCATGGAGTTTGCATGTTCTCCCTGTGCTTGGTGGGTTTCCTCCGGGTTCTCCGGTTTCCTCCCACAGTCCAAAGACATGCAGATTAGGCTAACTGGTGTTCCCAAATTGCTTGTAGTGTGGGTATGTGTGTGTGCCTTGCGCTGGATTAGCACCCTGTCCAGGGTGTACCCCGCCTCGTGCCCTAAGTCTCCTGGGATAGGCTCCGCCCCCCGCGACCCTGATTACAGGATTAAGTAGTGTAGATAATGAGTGAGTGAATGAGTGTGAAAATAATGTAGACCTGTGATTACTAATTAACACTGATATATTATAAACAGTCTGACTGTGAGCAGAGTGTGTATGTGTGTGTGTGTGTGTGTGTGTGTGTGTGTGTGTGCACGTGCACTTCAGGTGCAGTGGAGGCTCTTTGCTCAATTTACCTGAGCAAACGTCACTGAAAGTTTGTGCCGGTGTTTTTGGCTGTAGTGAACTTTGTACCACGTGACCGGTGTGCGAGTGCACGTCTATAACAGGTGTACGAGGCATGTTGTAACGACCACCAGGTGCCGCTTAAGCGTTTTTGGAGTCGTGAGTGAGGAGCCGCCCGAGCCCCTGATTCAGCAGGCTATTTACAGAATCCTGATACTTGAGAGGGCTGTAAACATCAGTGTGTGTGTGTGTGTGTGTGTGTGTGTGTGTGTGTGAGGTATCAGCTGTCCAGAAATCGATCCCACTTCTACCCAGGCATGTCTGAAGCCGAGCCCCTGCATTCCATCAGTAGGTATTTCACTTAAAATGGGAATAAAGCTGCATCATGTGACCCCCCTCAGTGGGAACAGTCTGACCCGACCTGACCCGAAACTCTCTCCCTTCTGTCTCTAATCTCATCCACTGTGTTTCCGGCTGAAGAAGGAGCTCTGATTGGAGAACATTGTCGGCGTGAACGCAGCCGGGGATCACATACACTCGTCTGTGACGTCACTCTGTCACACAGCACTCAGTAATCTCCGATTTAATTAAAGGAGCTCGTGACTTATTATGGGCGGAGCATAAATTAAAGGCCGTAAGTGCGGTTCATCAAGATTCACCGCGAGTTTCGGAACTGTGAATAGGTTTCCATCTTTCCGCGCGTCGGTCCTCGTATAGTCAAACCGCATTGATGAGATAAGGGTATAACAGCAGGAATAACGGCGGGGCTTGTAGGACAGCTTCCTCACACACACACACACACACACACACTAATGGATCGGGAATGACTGCTGTATATAAATTGTCTGAATAACGGATTACATTTTTAAAAAGATAACTAAGTAACTGAGTAGTTGAATGGCGGACCGAACGCGTTAGATTACTGTTACATCAGAAAAGTCATCTGAGTACTCAAACGCTTTACTTTGTAACGCCTTACACCCAACACTGGTCATCAGGAACATCAGGCACGACATTCCCGGGCTTTCAGTCAAACATTTGAACTGATTAAACACTCACACACACACACACACGCACACAGCTCTCCTGGCATTTGGTTTTCATCAACAAGTGTGTGTTGGGCTCTGGCTGGATCTCTGACCGCTCCTCATGGCAGAATCAGTCATGTTCAGTTAAATCTGTTGGGTTTCTGTTCCTGGGTCGTTCCTGACCATCAGAAGTTTTTCATCTAGGATGAGAAGAACAGATTGGAAAACCTCCAGTGAGGTGAACACACCTCAGATGTCTGAGAGACGTCCTCACCACACACACACACACACACACACACACACACACAAACACACACACACACACACACATATTTTAAACACAACTGAATTAATTATCTAAATGGGTGTGTGGATCATTTAACCCTTTGTTGATTTCAGAAAACCCAAACTGCTACAGTCTTGTTTAGACATGAGGAGTTCACGTAAACCTGCAACCACAAATGTACAGCAACTTGTA
>JAAGKR010013591.1:0-12500 GCA_011419295.1 Clarias macrocephalus
CTCACAGGGTTCATATACTGTAGACACTTTACAGCAAAGAATCACAGCTCTATCTAATGCTCGGACAAACTACAACAAATAAATGGACAAATCAGAGAAAAAATGTTACACTGGCAGCAGAATCCCTCATAAAATCCTGTTTTTTAATGTGTTTGACAAAAGTGTTTTAATTAATAAAAAAGTAATGTTATTTTTATTATTATTTATTCTTTTTTTTTTTTACATTTCTAACTACTTACTATTACTTTCTTTTTTATTCTTGCTAAATATTTAGGATTTTATAAAAACACTAGATGGAATTTAAAACTATTAGTACTATTATTATTATTATTATTATTATTATTATTATTATTATTATTATTATTATTGAAATAATAAGCATTTTTTGTTGGACCTTTTGGATATTTTAATAATAATAAAAAATAGTATAGAAATAACACATTATAAAATAAATTGTAAAAACAGAAAAAGGGAAATAGACTATTAAATTATTGTGGCAAATGTAATTACTTAATTTATTTATTTTTAAAGATGATAATGATGATGATTATTATTATTATTAAAACAATAAGAATTTTTGGTCAAACTTTTTGTTATAGAAAATTTAATATAAAAAATACACTCTTAAATTATTTAATACATTAAATTTAATAAAACAAAAATAATAAGATAAAGTACCATAAAATACATTGTTTAAAATAAGACGATTATACTATTGTGGAAACGTTATATTTTTGTTAAAATGTTTTACATTATTATTATTATTATTATTATTATTATTATTATTATTATTGTTGTTGTTGTTGTTGTTGTTGTTGTTGTTGAAATAATAAGCATGTTTGGTTGGAACTCTTGGCATATTTTAATGAAAAATATGATATAAAAGTAATAATATAATAAAAAGTATAAAAATAAAGTTACAAAATAATTGTAAAAAGAAGAAGAAAGATAGACTATTCCTTTATTGTTGCAAATTTAATTAATTAATTGATTGATTAAAAAAGATTAAAAAGAGTATTATTATTATTATTATTATTATTATTATTATTATTATTATTATTATTATAAAACAATAAGCATGTTTGTTTGAACTTCTTGGTATATAAAATGAAATAAAATAAAGATTAAAAAAATATTATGTTAAAATTTAATAGTAAGATAAAGTAATAAGATAATGTACCAAAAAATTGTTTTTAAAAAATGTAAAATATCAAACTATTGTGAAAAATGTATATTAAAATAAATATTATTATTATTATCACCTACAATATATTATTTATAGTATATATAATATTTGTGATTATTTGTTTTTACTGTTTATTTTTGAGGATGATAAATCCTGCATGTTGTCCTCACATGTTATTGTCCTTGTTAGTGGACGCCTTTATGTTCACCTCTTACTGTACGGGTTCAGTTAATTACATCACAGCGTCTCTCTCACACACACGTCAAATCAATAACAATGTTCTATTTGGCGTAATAACAGCCATGTGACATTGAACTGAAGTGTAGTTTCGATGTCCTTCATGACCAGAGGAACAAAACCTCATGTTTATGTCTCTATAGAGCTACAAACACCAATCAGCCAGAACACTGAAAGCAGTGAGAGGTGAAGTGAAGAACATTGATTATCTCGCTACAGCAGCACCTGTCAGGGAGTTGGACACAGGATGCTAAACACCAACAGCACAGGCAGGTTTGAAGTTGATGAGTTGAAAGTGGGAAAAATGGGCAAGCGTAAGGACCCGAGTGACTTTGACAAGGAGTGTGTCCAGAACAGCAGGTCTGGTAGGATGTTCCCGGTGTGCAGGGGGCAGCACCTGACAAGGAAGGACAACGACAGGGTGATGGACAGCAAAGGCTCAAATGATGCAGAGCCAGACCATGGAGAAATGGGAGAGATGCACCAGGATGCATTATGAGAAGAACCACAAGGTTGTGAGCCCAAACCTACACTGGCAAGGCACATAAGAACATAAGGACCACCTCCTATTTCATGATGCTCTGGTTTCTCATAAAACAGCACGGCTGAAACAAGTTCTTACGCACAGAAGTTGAACTAAAACCAAATTGCAATTAAGACAAATTCGATTTGTGTCCAAAATTCAGGTCTAAATAAGAAAGACCGCCCCCTTGTGGTGTGGAGAACGATTTCCTTTACGCAGATGCAGAGCGTTCATGCGTACTGTACGTCCCGACCATCAGTCCTCATCCTTGTAGGTGACTTTTGACTAAAGAAGTCATGTGACATGATGCGATGCGACGCAGTCCTCAGCCAGCCTTGACCGGCACCGATTCTTCCGGCGTGGGTTTGGCGTGTCAGGACCGTAACCCTGGATTGCGCTCTTCTTTGCTTTCAAGTGGCTTCACTTCTTGAAGCGCGTTCCAAACGAATACAGCTTAAGCGTTCGTTATACCTTTTCACCCTTCACCTTCGAACACTCCTGCATCTTGACTTCTTTTTTTTTTTTCCTCCTTTTCTTTTCTTTCCAAAGTGCTGTGACATTTTTTTTCCCTTACTTTACAGCGTGAAGGTCATGTCTCAAGTTTGAATGTGACACGCTCCCAACTCAAGTCCTGTATAGAACATTCTCCATCATCTTCACCGGCTTCCTCATCCTTGAAGCTTATCAATTGAATGGAATGGAATGAAACCTTTATTATTCGTCAATATGACATGATTCACTCTGTAGACTTTTTTCCTCTCTTTCTCTCTGTTCGCCAACACCGTCTGCGCTCCGAGGGTCAGCGTGCGACACAAACCACTAACGTATCAATGCAGTGCAAAGTTCCACTGGGCGTTTGAACGCAATCCTGTTTTTCTCATCTAGAGAAATCCTATTGTCGTGCGGTTCTTTATGCATCCTTCAGCAATCAGGAAGCAGCTTTTACCGTAGCCTGTTTACCGTGAGCTCCTGATTGAAAAACACTCATCTCACAGTGATTGAAAAAAAAAAAAAAAAAAAAAAGCCGTATGTATGAAAGCGGAAGGGCTGATTGGAGAGCCGGGCCCCGAGGAGAGCACTCTGGGAAGGGCATGCTGGACTTTGGGTAAGTAGAGGGTGCTTAATTACTTTTCCCCAACGTCCTCCAAGCCATACCTTATCCCCCCCATCTCGGTACGAGCCATTAGTCATCGGAGAAGTGCCGTTATTAAGGCATTAGACGACTCGTTGCGGCTGCTCTGGAAATTGTTGCCGGTACCGATGCAATTAAAGAATCCATTAGTATTATTAATAAGGACTCACGTGTGCGCCGGTGGACGGTGGTTTAATATGTAATTACGCTGCCGTTATAAGAGACACACACAGAAAGTGGAATAGGCCTTGCCTTGTTCAATCACGTTTCCTACTCGTCAAACTCGCATATTTAATTCAAAGCCCTTTTCAAATAAATATACATATTTAACCGATACATCATCCAGAGGACATGTTAATTAGTGCGATGATGAATTCTTAATGCCAGCTTTAACAATATATGTGAGCGTTATTATTACTAATTCCGGTCTAGTGAACGAGGCGCGTTTTTACACGGGCGCCGCAGGCTCTTATTTTCTTTTAAGCGATTAGAGAAAATGCAGGGCTGTGTGTTAACGCGCTTTCCGTTAGCTTCGTTTATTCATTTTTAATGTTACTTTTATTAAGCGCAAATTGCAACACACTTCACGGGACAAAATCCGGCTAACAGGTTCCGTATTAGTCCGTAACCGCGGGGTGTTACAGTAGTACGTACAGCCGTTTGACGAGTCGAGTGTTTTTTTTTACGGAGACGGTACTGGCTGCGATGGACAGTAGCCGTAGTCAATTAGCAAGAAGTCTATGTTAGTTAAGAAAATGTAATTTGATAGCTCAAAGCAAGAAGTGAAGAACTTTACACACTCAGTTTGCTACAAGTATGTTGTACGATGGTTGCGGGTCCATTAGGATTATCGTCCAAACACTCTGACTAATATGTTAAATCAGAAGTGTCTCAGCCCCGGTTGCTCCAAATTCATTAAAGGAATCTAATCGTTAACTAGTGTAAATGTCATTCCAATTCTCGAGACATAGAAAATGTGACTCGTCTAAACCTCATCTTTTTGCAAAAGCCTTAAATACCGCACTAGAAAGTGGTTCAGTGCAATTTTTTAAAATTTCCTTTTAGCCGTTCGTATCAACTGTCCAACCATGCCTGGCACTATGTGAAAAAGTAATTGCCCCTAAACCTCATTGTAGTTGAACAGTCAAGCGTTTACGATAACGGAGTCTTTTACGTTTGCTGTGGAGGAATTTTGGCCCACTCTTCTCTGCAGAACTGTTTTAATTCAGCCACAATGAAGGGTTTTCAAGAATGAACAGCCTGTTTACGGTGATCTCAATAAGATTTAAGTCCAGACCTTGTCTAGGCCACTTGAAAACCTTAATAATTTTTTTTGAGCCATTCAGAGGTGGACTTCCTGGTTCCTGGTGTGTTTTGGATCATTATCCTGCTGCATAACCCATAAGTGTGCTTGAGCTTTTAGATCTTTTAGCGAGCTTCACTTTGTCAGACAGGTTCTTTTTAAGTGATTTCTTGATTCGACAGGTCTGGCAGTAATCAGGCCTGGTGGCGGCAAGTGAACTTGAACTCAGCTTTCCAAAAAATGTGGTTTTAGACAGGGGGCAATTACTTTTTACATATAGTTCAAAGTAGGTTTGGACAGCATTTTTCTCAGAATCAACGAAAAATTGCATTTTGTATTTACGTGGGTTATCTTTTTTGAAATATAAAATTTATTTGAAGATCATTTAAGTGTGAGAAATATGCCCAAAAAAAAAGCAAATACTTTTTCACAGCGCTGTACAGTCAGTTGATGTAAAATGAAAGACTGACGCATGTCACTGGAATGATAATCCTGCTTAGTCTGACGCGTCGGACTACTAGCATGAAATGCGTATGGTTGTAAAATACACAGGATACCAGACGCGCGGTTCTGTCGTGATCGTGTCCGTGACTCGGACGCTCCACTGAATCACTGGTGTTTGTTTATTTCACGCGGCATGTGGTGACTGTAAACTGACCGAAGAATTAATGACTGTTTCTGCTATTCCATAATGCGTATGTAAATACATCCGATTGGCCGTGCCCGTGAAACAGAGCGGAGGAACGCCATGGTGTCCAGATCAATTTCCTCACCTGTCTGTGTGTGCGCGCGCGTGTGTGTGAGACAGAGATGATTGCAAATCTTTTTTGAATACAGCGGCCTCCGAAGTCATCGTATCCCTCTCCAGATCTCTGCGTGAGGCCGCGGAAACACACTGGGCGAGCGCGTCTCGCATAACACCGCGTGCGCGACAAGGAAGAGCGCCGTAATAAAGCGGGATACACAAACAAAACAGCTCGGCCTCCCCCTCCTCCTCCTCCTCCTCCTCCTCCCCCGCGTTTCTGACACGCCACGAGACAGGCTTCTCCAAAAGCGCTCGCTCGCTCTGTAATACGCGCTTATAATTGAAACATCGACACGAAGCGAGCACGTGAACGTGATTCTCTGACAACGTCTCTTTCCTCATAATCGCTGCTCTTTAATCTCTCACCGTTCCAGCGTTCCGTCTCTCTCTCTCTCTCGCTCTGTCTGTCTGTCTCTCTGTCTGTCTCCTCCCTGCACACAGAAATGCAGTTATTGCCTTTGGTTATTAAGCAGGAAGAGATGCAGGGAGGAGGACGAGGACGAGGAGGAGGAGGAGGGGAAGCCATTTTGCAGCAACAGAATAAGCTGTCAAGCAGCGGGGCAGGTGACGGTGCGGATGATGGCGCGGGCGGTCCGATTACTGCTCCTGCTCCTTTATTAAATGTCTCTGTATGAACGGTAGACTGCAGAAACACAACGACGAGGGGGAATGATTAAAAAACACAAAACACACACACACACACACACACACACACACACACACACACACACACACACACACACACATGCTCATGCAAAACTCTTCTAACAGACTGGCTAATGTTATTTAGCTCAGAGAGAAATGAATCGTAGCAGGGCTGCTCAAGGTCGGTCGCTCCGTTACGGAGTTGATTTGAGGGACACGTCCTGATATCTTTCTGTGTACTCCTCTTACTAGGGCTGGTTTCATATCTATCATACATCGGATTGCGGAGTCTAAACCTACGTTCACACTAGCGCTCGTTTTCCAATTTAGAAAAATTTCAGCGTTTACCGCGTAGAGAAAAATAAAGGTTACAAAGAAAGCCGTGGAGCTCACTGGCGCCTCTAGTACAGTTAGCTCGCTTCACTACTCGCATCTAAGAATGAAAGCTAGCATGAAGCACATTTTTTGGGGATTTTCACACTGATTAGGGTGAGTACACGTCGCTGATGGTTAAAGAGTTTATAGAAATATTTAAAAGGTTAAATCTAATAATAACCTGCTGATCTTTGATGTGATCAGTGATATTATTATTATTATTATTATTATTATTATTATTATTATTATTATTATTTGAGGTTGAAGCCCATGTACATGTCTGTGTGTCTCTCTGTACGGCAGAACTCTGTGTCTAACTTATTAATACACAGAAATCACATTCTGTAAGGTTGAGTATGAACTAATCCCAGTAAAAATATTCACTTTATCTTTTCTAATTAATATCTATTGGTGCAGGTGTTTGTTTACATTGAGACAGTAGCGCATTAGTAGATTATTTTAAAGCAGCTTATTAAATCCCACACATAACTGTTCATAACATCACTTTTACTCAGCATTTAGATTTCACTGATGGTGCAGATTAAACTTCAGGCAGATACCAAAGTACTGCAGAAGATTCAGTAAATTCTGTCCAGACAGTTTTGTGTGATGCTGTGATGTAATCTGGGTGCACAAACATACAGACAGACAGACACGTTTCTGAGACTGGTTTCTGGTCCTCCAATGTATGAAACGTGAAGATATCACTGGAAGAGCGAGTTCTGACCCAATGCACAGACAAAACCATTCTTTTAATTATATAGATGAAACTCTTGACAGGCCACGCCCCCAACACGCGACAAAACTCATCATGGCAGAGGTTATTAATATTTATTAAAAAGACACAAGCTGTCACGGTTAGAACGCTTTAGAGACTTATGAAGACTGCTGAGGAATTCGAATGTATAATAAACGTATTCCGAGATCTGTAATGGCTCTTACAGTATGTATCGTATGTGTGAGTCGACTCCTAAATGATTTGAATCGTTTAAAAATGACTCATCTGTAGTTGAATAAAAAAATATTTTACATACAGTATGAAACACTGCTTGCTTTTCTTTTCTTCTTTTTTTTTTTTGTTTTGATACCTACAAAATATTCTGGACCCTGATATCAATTTCGTAACAGACTCACACACACACACACACACACACACACACACGAAAATCAGTCTACTTCCTATTAAGAGAAACAATCTAAATGTTAAGTAACGAGCGTCTCGGCTGGTAACGAGGCCCGCGGCACTCCGGCTCAGGGAAATTATTCCCGCTGAGGTTTTGTAAAAACTTCCATTGTTCACTCTGACACACACACACACACACACACACACACACACACACACACACATACAGAAACAAAGCAAGGCTGTGCAATTTGGGTCTCTTGCAGGTCTCTGTACTTCTCACCATTTCACATTCTCTCAATCACGGCCAAGAGGTTTTTAGAGCAGCTTTTTAAAAAAATAAATTTTGTGACGGTTAATGAATGTCGTTAAGAGACTGAAACGCAGTGTGAAGTGTGAAGAGTCTAACTCTCCCGCTTTGTGCAGGTCAGGGTCGCTGGATAATATTGATGGGAGTCTGGAACCGCTCTGTAATTGATTATCAGATTGATCACTAATCACCAATCAATGATCAATTAAAAATCATTTTTACATTGAGATACTGTACTTGTGCACCATTTTAAATCATGTTGTGAGCATGTGCAGCTATCGACGTTATACCGGCATGTTATCCTCTGACTTCATGCGTGTTTCTGATACACAGTTGTACCGGTGTGGAGGAAAAAAATCACTCAACATGCCATGGTTAAGATATTTTTAACAATTAAACTAGTTTGCCATTTTTTTTTTATAATCGATTGCTTGAAATGCACAAGGAATCAACCGATCTATAATCAGTGAGCGTCCGTCAGTACTAGATAACATTGACGAAATCCTCCAGCAGTGCTGAAGCCCCGCCCACTCCAGACCAAATAATATCTGTTATAGAACACATACTGTAGATCAATTATACACACACACTTTTTCAGTAAAATTGCTTCTTCTTCTTTTTTTTTATTATTACCAAGAAGCACAAAACGTGGCCCAGAAATATATATTTTTTCCAATTCATTAATGTTGAAAGAAACAAACTACAATTAAATGTAAATAAAAAAATCAGATTGCCTTATATAGCATTTTAATTCACCATTATGTGTTAAAAAAAAAAAAAAACTTAAAGTAAGATTTTTAACACTGAACATCTTGAATGTTTTATAATATCTTCACTTCTCCCGCTTTCTCTTTCGAGTCCATCATTGATCTCTCATGTTTTCCTTTTTTCACTTTTTCCTCATCTTCCTTGATTGTCTTAAAACTTTATGGGCTTTTGTTCTATTCCTTTTCCTGCTCCATTAGTTTCCTTTCCTTCTTTTTCCTTCCTTTCTTTAAATTTTCTTCTTTGTCCTTTTCCTTTCCCTTCTTTCTCTTTCCCCTTTTTTCTTTCCTTTCTTTCTCCTTCTCTTTCTTTGTTTTTATCACTCTAATTCTCCCTCCCTCTTTCTCTCTATTCTCTCCCAGTCAGCTAGTAATGTATATTGTTCTCCCTCTGTCTGATGCGTAACTATTTACCCCCTCGCCGAGGTGTTTGCATTCATCCGTCTCACGCTCCGCACGGTCTCTCCAGCGCTCACGTCGCGTTTTTATGCCCGTATTTATTTCGGCTTCTCTGCCGCTCATAAACACCATCCAGAGCGCCGCGGCCTGCATTTGTAACACATTAGTGCGAGCGATCTGAGAGGCCTGCTTTTGGTTTAGCGTCTCGCTCCCTGTCTTTTTTTTTTTTCTTCTTTTTTTTTGGGGGGGGTGAGAGAGAAAGAAAAAGAAACCCCTCTATTTAATGTTATGTGAGTAAAAACTTGGATTCCAGAAAAATAAAGGGGGGATGAAGGAGCGTGTAATTGAAGTCACCTGATTAGAGGTGTGTCCCCCCTGAGAGCAGCGTAAAGCCTGGTGAAGGAGTAAACATGAGACGTGGGAAAGCTGCAGGCGTCTCTCTCAGCATACTGAACCAATTAATCACGTGTAGAGGGAAGCAGCGATCGTGGGGAGGGAGAGAAAGACGAGAGCGGATTCCTCGCACAGGTGGGTGGCGACTCTGTGTGTGTGTGTGTGTGTGTGTGTGTGTGTGTGTGTGTGTGTGTGTGTGTGAGAGAGAGAGAGAGAGAGGAATTTGGGTTACTTTTATAATTAAATAAAAATAAAACATATATTCATACACATTGCACAACTTTTTTGTTTTAGTCATCTGCGAGGGTCTCAGAGATTTTTCTTTTTCGGACATTTTCCAGATTAAAACTATTCCCTGACATTGATCACATAAAACATTGACCTCAAATCGGCCTCTTTTCTCCGCCCGTGTTAAAACACTTTCGTAGACACCTTCTTGTGTAAACAGTAGTTTAGGGGCGGGGCTATGGTTGAGCTCGGTTTGTAATGTCACTAAAGACGGAATTAATCATGATATAAGACGATAACAGGATGATGTGAGAACCAGGAACATTTTTTGCCACCAAAGCGCCAGACTTGGATTCACTGACCGCGTCCCTCTCTGCAGTGTCTACTACAGTATAAATGTGATGATAAATGAAACCTCTGTGTCCGGCCTGAAAACAATAAACGACTGCACAGTCTGATAAAGTGGTTATGGATGATTATTTTCCTGCTGTTGCAAAACATTTTATTCCCCTCATAACGTAATAATTCAACAGGAATTACAATGAAATCATATACATTTAATTATGGCTTATTGTTCCTTTTTATTAATGATATCCGTCTTGTCGAGCCCATCAGCTCGTCGGCAAATAAGATAATAATTTTGCCGATGCAGATGGCCGACGTTTGTTCATTGTGGTCTGACTTGGACAGCGATATCCGACCCAGCTTCGGCTACAGGAAACGATCCGATAGAGAGGGACGACATGAGCAGGCGGCGGGAATATTCAAGTGTCTGAGATACACAGTTTGTAAGATGATTTAAGAACACATTCTTCATGAAGGAATTTGATATTTACTTTATCTAATTACTTTTACATTTAATTGACAAAAATATTTTTGTTGGGTTCTGTAAGTGCTGAAAACTTTTTATGTAGTTAGCTGTATAGGAGCTTTTATTTGGCATGCATTTATCATTTTTCCTATATATTTGAAATCCAACGCACACATGCGTATCCCACTTCACGTGCGTACAACCCGATTTTCACGTGCACGAAAAAAAATATATTTTCACACACACAAAAAAACACTCAGGTGCAGAAAATAAATATATATTCATCAGATACGTTTCACAAACGCAAATGTTTAAAATTCACGAGTGCATCATCTTTCGTGTGTGAACATCCCTGGATTTGTGTGTGTGTGTATATTTGAGACTTTTCGGCCAGCAACGTGGGTCACGCGTTCTCTTTAGCCAATCAGATACGACCTCACCAGTCAACCAATCACAGCCCCCCAGCAGCGCAGCACTCGAGTAGCTCAGCTTTACACACCTTTTGCGCAATCTGAGGTAACGGAAATGAAGTTTTACCTCATATCAGCATGGCGACCAAGAGCAGGATGCACGTCTAAGTTATTACTTTATTTCATAATGTTTCATAAATTAACGTCGCCGAATATAAAACAGCTAACCACTTTATAAACACTTAAGGTGTGTAAAGCTGAGCTACTCGAGTGCTGCGCTGCTGGAGGGCTGTGATTGGTTGAATGCTGAGGTCGTATCTGATTGGCTAAAGAGAACGCGTGACCCACGTTACTGCCCGCAAAGTCTCACATCCAGGGATGTTCACACACAAAAGACGATTTTCACATGCACAGTCCTTGATGCACTCGTGAATTTTAAACATTTGCATTTATGAAACGTATATTATGAATCTATATTTATTTTGTGCACGTGAGTGTTTTTTTTTTCGTGCACGTGAAAATCGGGTTTTACGCACGTGAATTGAGCCACGCATGTGCGCATTGGATTTTACGCACGTGAATTATTTTAGCGACTGATCTGCTTCCATACATTTCGTTCTTTTGATCAGAAATAAAAGGTTACATTTTCAATAAACAGACCCTCAATACATCTACATACACAGATTTAGTCTATAGTTCCCGTAATTAAAACATTACAAGGCAGCTAAGGACATATTATTATTATTATTATTATTATTATTATTATTATTATTATTATTATTATAAACAGAATGAGCAGCTCACCATCATATCTTCTGGTCCGAGTCGTTCGTTCTGTTGAATCTAAGGATAAATGTCAGTGCTGGGTGAATTTCACAAAGAATCCAGGTCTGTTCATGTGTAAACACATATTTTTAAAATGCTTTACGTGGGATTTAGGTGTATATGTATTTTTGATTTTCGATAAATGCTATTCTAAGTTTAAAGTGATATGATGGAACAACTCAGCGTTCTTACCCTGATGAACACCACCTACAGCCTGCGCCGCTCCCGAACACTGTGGGGTTTTTTTCTCGTTTGTTTTAAATATACAGTAAAGTGCAAAAGTCTTACACACACTGCGCACATTTCCCTATAAACTATAAGATTTTATTATTGAGTCAGTACAAAAAAAAAGTAAAAAAAAAAAGCATGTTATATAAGCGACGGTTTTTCAGACAAGAAAACAGGAAGAAGCTGCGGCTCTTTTGCCTGCATAAAGAAGGCAGGCGAGGAAGTTCTCAGAAGGACTGTGTGTGGTTCTGCAGGATGCTTAGTACAACTTTCAGGGTAATTTTCTTATAAAACCGCACAAATTGTACCTGAGACTAAATGATCATCAGACCAGATACTGACTTTGTTTCATTAATTACTGTTTACTGACCTTTTTAAAACTCGAATTGCGTCATGGCAGCAGTGTGTAGTGTAATGTTTCCTCTACAGATGTCAGTAGTCGCCTCGTCGTCGATGCGATCATGTGACGGTCAGACGACAGGCGTATATTTTTCATACTGAAGGCTGTATACCTTTACGCTTGTTTGGCCCCTCTGTACAGTACGGTATGTCCAGTGTAACTCATGTAAAGGTAAGAAGCTTTATGTTGTTTATTTCTGATGCTCGTGTTGGTTTGAGCATCAAGTCATGAAAGAGAAGGAAGCGTTCAGTAAGTTGTGCAAATAAAAAAACAAAACAAAACAATCCTTTCTTTAACTAGTCTTTACTTAAAAGAGGCAAACGTTATAAATAAATTGCGTAATTATTCTTTAGTTACACAAGTTATCTTAAAAGAGGCAAACTTTATAAATGAATTATTCTTT
>JAAGKR010013592.1:0-13583 GCA_011419295.1 Clarias macrocephalus
ACACACAATACACAGACTATACACACTATACACACACAATACACAGACTATACACACTATACACACACACTATACCCACACTACATACACTATACACACACAATACACAGACTATACACACTATACACACACACTATACCCACACTACATACACTATCACACACAATACACAGACTATACACACTATACACACACACTATACACACTATACACACACAATACACAGACTATACACACTATACACACACAATACACAGACTATACACACTATACACACACACTATACCCACACTACATACACTATACACACACAATACACAGACTATACACACACACTATACCCACACTACACACACTATACACACACAATACACAAACCATACACACTATACCCACACTACATACACTATACACACACAATACACAGACTATACACACACACTATACACACACACTATACCCACACTACATACACTATACACACAATACACAGACTATACACACTATACACACACAATACACAGACTATACACACTATACACACACTATACACACACAATACACACACTATACACACACTATACACACACAATACACAGACTATACACACTATACACACACACTATACCCACACTACATACACTATACACACACAATACACAGACTATACACACACACAGACTATACACACACTACACACACTATACACACACAATACACAAACTATACACACACAATACACAGACTATACACACTCTTTACACTATACACATGCAATACACATTATACACACACTATACACAGACTATACACACACTACATACACGTTACACACACACCATACACACACTATACACACACACTATACTCACACACACTATACTCACTATACACACACCTGCAACAGGACTTCTATGGTAATGACCTTGTGTAAATATATTTTAGGAAACATGAGGAACAGAGGTTTAAGTTTGGGCGCAGGCTCAGGATGAGAGTCAGAGTCAGGATCAGGTCCTGAATTGGAAGGGTCAGGATTAGGGTCGGGTTCCAGATCGGGGACAGGTTAGGGTTGAGCATCAGGGTTCATATCATAATCATATCAGGATTAGGGCCCAGATCAGGATTAGGATCAGGTACAAGAGCAGGGTCAGGATTGGGTTCAGGATCACGCTGAGGGACAGTAGTAGAATCAGCTTCAGGGACAAGATTAGAGTCAGGTTTGGGGTTAGGTTCAAGATCAAGATTAGGGACAGATTCAGGATTAGGGTGAATATCAGGTTCAGGATCAAGGACAGGTTCAGGTTAAGGATCAGGGTAAACATCTAGTTCAGGATCAGAATTAAAGTCATCTTTAGACTGAAGATCAGGATTAGTTCAGGTTTAAGATTGAGGATCAAGATTAAGTTCAAGATTAAAGTCAGGTTAAAATTGAGGATCTGGATTAGATACTGGATTAAGGTTAGGTTGGGCTGTTAGCAGCGGAATATCAATCAGACATGGATAAAGATTAAGGTGAATTAATTTTATTTGATTATGTGACTAATGGTAAAGATTGGATTAAAATATGTTTTGTTTTTGTTTAGTTTTTTTGGACCTGGAAATATTTTCACAGAGATGATGTGAGATTTATTTATGTGAAAGCTGCAGTCTGTCTACGTTTTGCATCAGATTCTGTATGTATAAATAAATTTAAAAAAGAATTTTTAAGAAAAACATTTCCGATGCGCAGTAATATCGCTTTCAGGTTTCACTGAAAGAAAGAAAAGTGAGATCATCTCTAAAAGGAAACAATAAAAATGGAGTATGATCAAGACCAAGATTAGGATCTGGATTAGATGAAGATCAAGTTCAGGATCAGGGCCAGGTTCAGGATCAGAGTCATGCACTTTTTACTTTTTTACATTTTACAAAAAAAAAAAGATAAATGAAACTTGACCCAGTAACCTGAGGCTGAACCGGACCAACAGTATCTGTGTTCTTCATTACATCCCAAATAAGATGAGGAGGAAATGACGGTGAGGAAGAAGAGAGAGGAACTCGAACACATAGAACCAGCGAAGGTGATTTCCAATCGATGAATCTCTGAGAAAAAACATACGATACATGATTACTAATGCGATCTGAAGCGTAATGCAGAGGATGAGGATGAGGAGGGGATGAGGAAGAGGAGGAGGACACAGAAGATGGAATCTTCTAAAACTCGTACAGGGATTAGACACGCCGGATTATCCTGGAGATTATTCCACCACGCCTGAGGAGAGAGACATGAAGGTAAAGTCCAGATAACGTCGCAGTGTGGATTTATGCTGATGTGGGAAAAAGTTTCATTAAACCTGGCAGTGAAGAAGAAAATCAAAGCTGCGTGAAGATGAAGACGCGAGATGGAAAGAACCAGAACCAGAACCAGAACAGATCTCTTCATTTGGTTCTGATTCTCTTTTTAATATATTTTGATTCTGTTCTTAATCTGTTTTAAGTAAAACCCCCTTTTTTTATTCTCCCCTGATTCGGCTCTAGAGTGGGGGTAGTTCAAAAAAGATGATCAGATATAAATCTCACACTAGTTGTTTTTAACTGAAGGAAAACCTGCATAATAAAGCTGTTGTCTTTCTTGTGCTTGAAAATCAAAGTGGTCACTTAAACATGGCGTCACGTCCCAGTCTAGTGTCGCCGCACAGCAAAAGACTGGATCAGGGTTCAGTTATAAACTGTATGGAAATGGTGGGATATGGTGGCAGAAAGAACCAGATCCAGTCATTACCTGAGGAAATAGTGAGGTTTGTGTTGCTTTCACACACACACACACACACACACACACACACACACACACACACACACACACACAGGAGGAGGACCAGATTCAGGGTGGACTCAGGCCAAAATAATAAACTAAATGATGTTTATATTTAGTAGCTCGATTACCTGCAAAATCAACAACAACACAAACACAAATCCAGGTCCCTTCCCGAGTCCCTAAACCAAAACCAGTGAATAAATTCCCAGAAAACAAACAAATACCAAAACGCCAGAATCACAACCTCGTTCCTCTTTCCCGCGTCTCTCTCCGGTTTATATCTGGTGGCGCTGGTTGATGACGTCACTCTCAGGGCGGAAGCGGCCGTGTGGCAGGTCGGGTAGATGCCGATGTGGGGAAACAGTCAGAAAACCCGGAGTGGAGTCTGGAGCGGCGCGCGACCGGGACACGATACACACACGCGAGCGCAACCAAGCGTTTATACAAAGCAGAATATTTTTATTATTTTTCATTTTCATTCATTTGTTTTACTCAGTAGCGAATATGATTGAAAATGTAACGAAGTACAAAACTTCAGACAAAATACTTAAGTAAAAGTAAAATTACAGATTTTAAAAACTACTTTAAAAAGTAGAAGTACACAAAAAAACTACTCAGTTACAGTAACGCCAGTAAACGTCATCCGCTACTTTCCACCTCTGGTGATAAATCCACAGATTTTCTGATCCTGCTACAGAAGAATAAAACGTGGCTTTTCTTTGCTGTGAATTTGCTTTGTGTAGACACAGTGAGACGGAGGATTTCAGGGGAGTTTTCTCAGCCGCTCCTCGTGCACAAGCTCACACGGGCCGTGTCTCAGGAACTGGACTCGAGACAGTAATGAACCTGGTGTGAGAATAGACCTTATTGAACCCGGTGTCTGAAATTATGCAGAACTCAAATGACTTAAGCCACTGAATAGCTGATCTCAGTGTGAGTGCCAGTGGTGCAGCTTTGGTAGAACGGCTTTGGAGAATTTGCATAAGGTTTGTGGGACATTTCTAAAGAATTTGTAAAGCACTTGTGGAGCATTTATGAAGTGTTTATGGAGCGTTTCGGGGCGAGCTCAAGGTTACGGCTTCGCTCCATGAATTTTGAAAACGATCAGGTTTTTGCCGTGAGGGAAATACCAACGCCGAGCGCCACTGTGTGAAACAGAATAATCCAGCACTTCACCTTGGGTGTCATTGAGTCAGAGTGAGTGAGAGAGAGTGTGTGTGCGTGTGTGTGTGTGTGTGTGTGCGTGTGTGTGTGTGAGCAGAATAAGGGCAGCTCTTCTAGATTATTCCAAACTGCAGCAGATTGCTTTGCTGATATAAACGCTGAGCTAAAGGCCATTTAGTGGATAAGATCTGCTCATCTGCAGGAGCTTTTGTCTGCTCAGGAAGATGAGCTGAGCTAAGTGGCTCCTCACCTGCACGGAAAAATATGAGGAGCGACTGAAAGCAGCTCTTTCAGTGGATAAAGAAAGTGTTTTTGTTTAACAGCTCGACTGTAAGAAGGTCAGGTTCATTTCATCAGCGCAGTGTGTGGATGAAAACCAAAACGAAAAAATCTTCATTAAAGACAGAAATAACTTTACTTGGTTCTCAACATCTCAGACTGGATGGAGTGACGGAGTTTCTTTATCAGCGAGGATTCCAGCTCTGAGCCGAAGAGCCTTTAATTATCTAATGAATCCGCAAAGAACCCTTGAAGAACCGGAGAGAAACCGGATTTCTGCAGACCGATAGGATCTATAAAAATATATTGAATTGCATTAAAGTAAAAACATTAAAAACTAATCAGTTAAAAAACATATATAAACTTTGTTCAAATATTTTAATAATTAAAGCTTAAAGTATTTTTTTTAAATACAATATTTGTTAGAATGTTTATTTCTATATTTATATCTTCTTGTGTTCTCCTCATGGATGATAATCTGGAGATTTTTAAAAAAAGATATTTGCTTATCCTTCAGGAGGTTCCTGCAGAAGGATATAGTAGGTGGACCAGTAGGCATTCTAGTGGTTTTACTGGTTTTTGTTTTTTTTTTTTTAAAGAGGAATCATTTTATGGAACTAAAGAACCTTTAAAGAACCCTTTATTCTAAGCGTGAGTGTGTTAACTGGGGATGTGTGTGTGGCATACAAAAAGGAAATCTGCACTAGAGAATACAATTAAACTAAAGATAGACTTAAAAATAAAATAAAAATGTAAAAAAAATGTCTTGGAATATACAAAATTAAAAGTAATAGTAAATAATAGTATAATTAAAATTTAAACATAAAATATATAAATAAAATAAATATATAAATATATAAGGATTTACAGAAGTATTACTCATGAAATATACAAACTTATTTTATAAAACTATTTTATTTGTAGTTTTAGGAGGAAGATGTGCTGGTGTAATGATCAGCACTGCGGCCTCGCACCTGCAAGGCTGACGGTTCGATTCCTGCCTCAACAGTGCTTGTTTGGTGCTCAGACAAATACACTCGCTGTTCGGTAATCGGAGAGAGAATCACAGATGAGAAATGGAAAAAGTCGATCAGATAAAGATGAAGTTTTGTCTTAAAACGACTCCGGCGTGTTAAAATTCACTTCTACCACTTCAGCGCTGTTATTTCAGCCAAAGTGAAAATATGAACTAATCCCAGTAAAAATATTCACTTTATCTTCTCTAATTAATATCTATTGGTGCAGGTGTTTGTTTACATTGAGACAGCAGCGCATTAGTAGATTATTTTAAAGTAGATTATTAAATCCCACACGTAACTGTTCATAACATCACTTTTACTCCACATTTAGATTCACTGATGCTGCAGATTAAACTTCAGCCAGAGATCTGAGGACTGCAGGAGATTCAGTCAATTCTGTCCAGCGGCCGGTATAAGACACGCCCACAGTTTGACGCATGCGCACTACGCTGTCGAAACTGCGGTTTATAATCTGGCACAAAACTGCTCGTACATTTTAAACCGAGACATTGCCGTGTCTTTCACTGTTTTGTCCCTCTTAAGACATTACAAAAACTATATAACAAACTTTTTATTATTAAATGAAAACACAATTTAGGACATTTCATTTCATTATTATGAACATAATTTAAAGCACATATACACACATTCATCATGAAATATCTATTGTAAAACAAAATAAAATTCATGTTTGCTTCAGTATTGGAAACATATGTTGTTTTCAGCTAACTGTGAAGCACAGCACATTTATTTAAATTCTGAAATGCTGCTTGCAGGATTTGGCGGCGCTCCGCGAGCCTTCCGCGGAGGAAAAGCAGCCTTTCTTAATGGCCACATCTGTAACTTCACCTCTGCTCAACATTTTGATTTCATTCATGGTACAAGTTTAACTTCAGGCAAAAGCTAAACTACTACCAACTACTGTTTCTTTAAATTCCTTTCAGCCAGTGTGATGCTGTGACAAAATCTGCCTGGACAGACATACAGACAGACAGAACGTTTGATGAGACTGGTTTCAGGTCCTATAAAGTATGAAATATAAAGATATCATTAAATGACCGAGTTCTGAACAATGTACAGACAAAACCTTTCTGTTATTTATATCACTAACATTATAATATTTACGAAACAGAATAAATCTCAGGTTTATACACAGGTATCAGCTCTGGCCGGGTCTCTGTAGTCACTGCAAACGTATTTAATAACATCTCACATTTTTTTCAATGTGTTTGCAAAAATTCTAAGTGTAGTGGGCGTGGCTAAAGTGTTGTTACTGAGATCTCTTACTGTTTCTGCATGCGTCAGGAGGAACAGATCAATCTGACCCTTCTAGGGAAGCGAGGATTTGATGAATTATGTAGATCGCAATTACGTAAAGGCTCCTGGACGTATAGATGATCTGAGCACGCTCGAAGATTGTGTTTATTATTATTTATTAACTAATTACAGTAATAAACTGATGGAACGAAGCAGAGTTACGTTTTTTAAAATAATTTACAGTTACACTTCCTGTTCTCTCTTTTGTTACAGCAGCTCTAAACACTCGTTCTCTCACCATCTCACTTTTTTCTCTCATTTTTTAAGCAAATGAGATGAAAAACAAACCCATTGCAGCTCGTCATGTTACTAAAAAACTGCAACGAAGTGTAAAGTGTAAAGTGTCCTCTCTCCTGAAGACGTGAGAAAACACTGACACTGGAGACTCCTTCCGTTAACCGGTTCTTGGTGATTATCCGCGGCTCTAACAGTGTTGTTAAAAAGTGAACCGGCTCGGAGGCAGGTTTAGAGACGTCGCGCAGGGGTTTTCCTCCGGTTCAGCGTCTGATCTGTGCACAGCCTCCTGTGAATAAGACTCTGATCTGCGAACACAGCACTTTCCCACTCGGTTCTCTGCAGCATCAGCGGTGGATTTTGTACTTTTTTTGTGTTACACCCGGAGCGACACACAGCTCTGTCGGTTTGGGGGCCGAAACTTCTGAAGCGGCGTCTTCTTCCTCCTGGCATAAAAAAATGTCTTCACCGCGATGCCTGCTTAATCTCTGATCGTGATTTATTAAAGCAGCATAATATTTCGGTAAGAAAATGACATTTTACCAGAAGCTATTTAAAGTTTTACTGCAGAGAAACTGGGCCATGAGGACATTTATAAAGCAGACGGGGACATCCTGAAGTTTACAGGTTTTTCTTTATGTCGCTCTCTCGTTTCTGATGAATTTCTGAACAATGCCGTCTTTTTAGCTTAAAAATAAAAACAAAAAATTTTAACATGACTGTTTATTTTTGCTGTTTTATATTAATAAAAGCAATACAATTAAAGACTGAATAAAATTACAGAAAAGTAATAAAAAATTTATAGAAATTCATAAAAAGAATTAAATGAAACACAATTTACTTAAAAATTTAAAGACTAATTTTTTGGCATCATGTACATACTGTCTTATGCAAAAGTTTGGGCACCCCTTGATATATTTCAGATTTTGGTGATTTTTTAATTGAGATGTTTACAGTGTCTCTTGGAAATGGAAAAAATGCCCAATTATTTTCAGTTACTTCTTATGTCATAAATTGAACAACGATAAAAAAATAAAAACTGTGCGCTGTGTACACAGTTGTGGCACTGTGCAAAAGTTTATGCACCCTACATAAGCTTGCAAATGCTTTTTATAGCCGCTAAAAGTCTTTCATTCTTGTACTTGGGATTTTCTCCCATTCTTCCTTGCAGACGGCTTCCAGTTCTGTAATATTCTTTGGTCGTCTTGCCTGCACGGCTCTTTTAAGATCTACATACAAATGTTGGACTGTGATGGCCGTTCCAACACCTTCAGCTTGCGTCTTTTGAGGTTTTCCATAGTGGATTAAAGTATTTCATAATGTAATTAAGAGTCAACGTATTTGTAAAGCTTTGAAATTGGCATTTATAATGACAGCTGTTGCCATGCATCAGATCTAACGAGCTGATTAAGGTCTGAAACCTTGTAAAAAGAATCTGAGACTCTGGAACTCTTAAGGTGCCCAAACTTTTGCACAGTGCCACAATAATGTTTTTATTTTTTATATTTGTTCAATTAATGACATAGAAAGTAACTACGCATCAGTGTTTGCTGAAAATATCGTGCATTTTTTCCATTTCCAAGAGAGACTGTGTTAACATCTTCTCAATTAAAAGAATCACCAAAATCTATTTATCTAGGGGTGCCTAAACTTTTGCTTAAGACTGTGTACATCTTTTAATTCAAATAATCAGCTGAATGTAAAATTTCTTAATGTTGTAAATATATTAAACCTCATCTGATGTTATGTTATTTTATTTCTGTTTTAAAAGTAAATGAATTCATGTTGTTTAAAGAGTTCCATTAACATCAAGGCCTCGAAATCTTATTTAATGTAATTAAGCTTTAATGATTAATTTGTATATTAATTAATTTAGTATTATCTTTGCTCTCGGCTTTCTAAGTAAGTAAAAGTATTTAGCCTTTATTATATTTTATTTTGACCCTCTCAGTATCATCAGTATTTTGTTTTGGGGCGACGTAACACACTCAGCGCTATCCGCTGCGTCCGCCTGCATGAGCTCACAGACGCCTGTGAATCGTTGTAGAGTCGCGATTGACATGAGAGCGCCAAGTGCCTCCCATTCCACCCCGCCGAGAGAGCTCGGCCAATCAGCTCACTCCAGGCCCCAATCAAACTATCGATCTCTGGATGATAAGGTGAGCACTTTACCCCTGCATTACTTGGGAGCCTTCTTTTTTCTGTTTCTTGGGGGGTAAATTTTAAGAGTAATGTGACTAATGGACTGTATGGACTGCTTTGGAAAGTTTTAGTGTGGAGCTGTCAGTGTTTAGAGCCATCAGCATGTAGAGCCGTCAGTGTTTAGAGCCGTCAGTGTTTAGAGCAGTCAGTATGTAGAGCCGTCAGTTTGTAGAGCCGTCAGTGTTTAGAGCCGTTGGCGTGCAGAGTCACCAGCATGTAGAGCCGTCAGTGTTTAGAGCCGTCAGTATGTAGAGCCATCAGTGTTTAGAGCCGTCGGCGTGCAGAGTCATCAGCATGTAGAGCCGTCGGTGTGCAGAGCCGTCCGCTCTCCTTTCCTCAGCTGAAACTTTACCTCTGCTTTGTTGCTGGAAAGCTTCATTAAGCGCAGGAAAAATATCATGAATATGGAAAGCAGAGTAAATGTGGTGTAAACGTGGTGTAAACGTGGTGTAAATCCGGTGCTCAGCTGTACTTTTTTATTTTTTAACCCTCAAAATTTCCTCACTTCTTTTCCCGTCTCTCGCCTCGAGCTCGCTCGGCTCCATGATGCTCATTATCGCAGAACGTGTGACAGCCACCTCCACTGAGCAGACATGGGACAGAGGAGTCTGCAGCTATTTCTGCCACGCATTCACACACACACACACACACACACACACACACACACACACACACACACACACACACACACACTTCATGGGTCACATGTTCAGTTTAACCTGCAAGACTCTTCACCTCCTTACAGACAGAAATATCAGCTCTAGAGAGAGAGAGAGAGAAATAACAGTACAATAATAGTTTTATCAATATTTATTTTAACTGTTTAATAATTAATATCCTTTAATTATAATATATTACATGTTTTTTTAGAAGTAAGATAAATCTTACTAAATGAAATGTTTCTGCTATTATGTATTGATATGCGATGTTCTCGAAAAACACCTTGGCTGAAGAAAAAGAAGAAGATGATGATGATGATGATGATAAAGAATTTTATTTATATCTTATTACACTTTGCTTTATAGTGATAAGCTAAAGAGTTTGGTGTAGATAGATAGATAGATATGCACTACTTTTAGTTTAAATTTCGTCAATGAAAATGAAGACTTTTTTCCTGTGCCTAAGACGAGACGATGACGAGACGTCATGGAGATCAGTGAACAGTGACGGTGATGAAATCAGCATGCGATATCGTTGACAAAGAAAGACGATACTAAAATGTGGTGAAAAAAATAAAACCTAATAAAACATCTGTCTTTACTTTCGTCAACATACCATGAGCGGTTTGAAGCACGAGCGGCGGTGTTTCCCGGGTCGCGGCACGCGGTGTATCAGGAGGAGTTTGTGCGCGCAGTGACGGGACGCTACGAGCTCAGTCGTCTTTAACTCTTCTTCATCACAGCAGTGTCACTCGGGCCGAAGAGAAGAGACGATATCTGGGCCCAGTTTCTTCATCCGAAGAGAAAAAGCTGACGTGTCGTAATATCTGAGGGGAAACAGTGGGGGAACACAATCACTGGGAAAAATACCACAAGCCTGAAGAGACGCATCAAGGCATCCCATAATAATCACCCAGTTTTACAGCCTCTTTGTAATAATTATGTTAGACATGTTGATATAATTATGTTGTGATGTATTTTATTTTATTTTATAGTTAAACCATCGCGAGAGGTCTAGAGGGAGCTGATTGGCCGAGCTCTCTCAGAGGGGAGGGGTGAGAGGTACTTAGTGCTCCCACATTAATCACGGCTCTACAGCCAATCAGGGGCGTCTGTGAGCTCACGCAGCGGAGAGAGCGGATAGCGCCGTCCTCCGAGTGTGTGACTCCGCCCCCAACGGTGCGAGCGGTTCGAAAAGAGGCGGTTAGCTGGCGTCACGTGGTTCGGAGGAAACACGTGATAGTCTTCGGCCCTCCCGGCTGAGTGGTAGTAGTAGCCTTAATGTGGAGCCCCCTAGTGACGGGGAGGAATTGGACACGACTAAATTAGGGAGAAAATCGGGGAAAATCCAAAAAAGAAAAAATTAATAGTAATCTTAGAACTGCTAAAATGTTACGTTATATTTGACTAAAACTAGACTAAAATGTCCAGACTTCTATTAAACTAAAACTTGACTAAATAAAAATAGAATAAGATTGACTAAATATGATAAAAACTATCAGGACATTTATCCCAGGACGAAATTAGCAGCATTAAAAAGCCCATTTGAAGCTCCTGATGTGATGTGAGTTTGAAATAACACACACCTTAACAGGCACTAAAACAGCGCTTCACATTTGTTTGTTTGTTGTTCACGTTGGTGTTTGTTGTGCGTTCTTCCTGCTAATCTCCGCCCATCCCTCTGCGCTTCCTCTGCAGGACTACACCCTGACCATGTACTTCCAGCAGGCGTGGCGAGATAAACGCCTCTCGTACTCGGAGATCCCCCTGAACCTCACGCTGGATAACCGGGTGGCCGACCAGCTCTGGGTCCCGGACACGTACTTCCTCAACGACAAGAAGTCCTTCGTCCACGGTGTGACAGTGAAGAACAGAATGATCCGCCTCCACCCGGACGGCACGGTGCTCTATGGCCTGAGGTACGCTTCACTCCGGGACAACATTCCCACTCGTCCAATGTTTCATTTGAATTATTTATGACTATATCACTGCGAGGATGGTAGACAGTGAGTGAGTACAGTGAAAGTCACACACTCTCATATTTATTTGATTCACCGTGGCAATGTTTCAACAAACTTTTACAACATTTATTTCACTCCAGACTTGCATTAATCTTCGTCTGAGATCTTGTATTGATGACAGGAGACTCGAACCGCTCGGTATAGTCTTCACCAGCACGTCCTAAAGACTGTCCAGTTCATGTGTGTAAATGAGTCCTCACACATCAGGGGAGCAGAAACCCTCCATAGATGTGATGTGCTGGTGATTCAGTACATTCAGGTGGTCATGTGACTTCATTTTATCTCCACATAACGTTGCTGAGTCTCGACCTGAGCGACTGAAGCGACCCCAGATCATAACACTGTCTCCAGAGGCTTGTACAGTGGACACTATGCATGATGGGAGCATCGCTTCATGCGCTTCCCTTCTCACCCTGACACGCCCATCACTCTGGAACAGACTCAGTCTGGACTCATCAGGTCACATGACCTTTATCCATCACTCCAGAGTCCAGACTTTATGATCCCTAGCAGACTGAAGACTTTTTTTCAGTTAAGTCTCACTAAGTGGTTTAACTATGGACACACAGCTTTCACTATTAAACATAGTCCTGATTTCTACTGGACATTTCGTACCATGTGACGTCACCAGTTGTGTAAGTGATCTCTCATCACACTCATTCAGGACTTTCTTCTGTGAAGTTGAGATTCAGCTCCATCCTTTTAGGGGTTGAGTAATGTCTTGGACAGTTCTTAACCCAGCTCCAGCCATCTCAGTTCGATCTACTTAGTTGTTGTCTTTGCTTGATGCAGGAAACACGGTAGCATTTTTTCCCTGACCATGGCTGTGTGAGAAATGATAAGAAGTGTCGCAGCTGAAACACATCAATCACTGCAGTAATTATTCAATCACAGGCTCTTTAGTATTCACTTATATAAATCTAAACAGTGACTTTTTTTGACCAGGTGGTTCACCGTATATGTTGTGGGAATATAATTTAAAGATAGAAGTTACAGTATATCCATCCATCTAGGAAGCTCCGTAAGTCCAACTTGGGAGGCCAGTGTTGATTATCATTGTATTTATTCTCATTTTCACACCCCTGGTAGGAGCTCCAGTCAACATAACACACTCACACACACTCACACACACACACACACACACACACACACACACACACACACACACTACGGGCAATTTGGGAACGTCTAATCTGCCTAATCTGCGCATCTTCGAACTGTTGGAGGAAACCGGAATACCAGGATGTACCGCCAAGCGCTCGCACTACTCCACCGGTGCCACCGTATCTTATACCTTTATTGTGAGGTTATTTGTGTATAGCGAGCTACAGTACACTGATTTTCACAGGTTGACGATTCATGATGACTCTAGTAACTCCGCTAGCACAGCATTAGCCTAGCGTCAAGAAACATGCTTGAAGTGTTTGAATTGAGATGAAGATTCTCCGAGAGGAAATTCAATCAGCTCTCTGATCTACACATTAGCGTTCAGGGCGCCGCCTGCGTCTGCGAGCACAATGTGGTTTGTGGAACATAAGCGACGATGTTATATGATGTACGATGGAATAAAAAATCCCCGACGGTCACATGCCTTTCCTGGCTTAATGTCAGTCTATAAATCATTTCAGTGAAGAACTGTCAGGAGGTAAAAAATCATAATCACACACATAAATCATCCCGGTTCTGCTTCTGTCTTTGTGTGTGTGTGTGTGTGTGTGTGTGTGTTGTGAATACAAACAATAATAACTTTTATATCAGTTTTTGTTCACTAGTAAAGCTAGGCTACAAAAAGTTTTTTTTAACTAACATTAATTACTTTAACGTTAATGTTGAACAATATGGAGCACACACACACACACACACACACACACACACACACACACACACACACACT
>JAAGKR010013595.1:0-11911 GCA_011419295.1 Clarias macrocephalus
ATCAAGACCAGCAGGATAACAAACTTTGCTAAAAAAAAACATGTGTTCAGTTTATTTCATGGAATTGTAAAGGGCTTAATGGGGCTGTAAAGCGGGGAAATGTATGAGCTCATCTAGAGAGACTGGAAGCTGATATTGTATTCCTACAAGAAACACATATAAGAAACCAAGATCAGAATCGATTAAGGGGAAAATGGGTTGGTCAAATCTTTCATTCAAACTATAATCTTAAGACTAGAGGTACAGCAATTCCTGTGAAGAAACATATACAATTTACCGCAACAGAAGTTATTTCTGAATCCAATGGACGTTATGTTATAGTAGCAGGAAAACTTTACAACACACCAATATTGTTAGTAAACATATACGCTCCCAATATAGATGATGAACAATTTATATCTTCTCTTCTTAATGCTTTGCCTAATTTGGATACACACCAAATTATAATGGGATGGGATTTGAACTTTGTGATGAATCCACTCTTGGACAAGTAGAATTATTCCCCTACCCAAGTCAGCCAAAACACTGCAAACATTTATGAAAACTTTTAAAATAACAGATCCAGATTCGCCTTCCCAAATCAACGAAAGTATTCCTTTTTTTCACCGGTTCATCACACTTTCTCTAGGATGGATTATTTTTTGATAGATTATAAACTTTTGTCAGCAGTTACATATTGTGATTATGAGGCAATGGTATTATCTGACCACAGCCCCTTAGTTCTTCAAATATTATTTGAAACCAAACAAGACAGTAGTAAATGGAGATTTGACAATAAATTATTAGCTGAAAAAACATTTGTAGAACAAACCAGATCTCAAATAAGATTTTATCTAGAAACAAACAATACGGCAGACGTCTCTAAATCCACAATTTGGGAGGCATTTAAAGCGTATATGTGTGGGCAAATTATTTCTCATAATTCTTCAATTAGGAAACAATGCAAAGAACAAAAAAAATGAATTAACTAACAGAATACTTGAACTAGATCAGCAGTGTGCCGTCTCTCCTTCACCAGAACTGTATAGAAAGAGACTCTCTCCATCAGAAATTCAGTTGCTCTCTACATCAGAGACTCCTGATCGTCTGATGCAGGCAAAAGCCATATACTATGAACAAGGAGAGAGAGCAGGTAAAATTCTCGCTAGACGAATTAAAGAGATGACGGCATCAAGAATGATAACAGAAATTAGGAAAGCGACGGGACAAATTACATCAAATCCAAAAGAAATAAATGAGATTTTCAAAAGTTTTTACACTAAATTGTATTCCTCAGAATCTGTTAATAACCCGTCATGCATAGCCCAGTTCTTTAAGTCACTGAACATCCCTTCCTTGAGTGTGGAGAGTAGGGAGGTTTTGCAACAATCCCTAACTACTGAGGAAATCAAACAAGCAATATCTAATATGCAAAGTTCAAAATCCCCTGGTCCAGATGGCTTTACAACGGAATTTTATAAATGCTTTAGTGACCAAATATCACCTCTGCTACTGGAGGTCTTTAATGAATCATTTGAGAGGGCTTGTCTACCACCACCATTCTATCAGGCTAATATCTCATTAATACATACAGTAAGGTAGACAAAGACCCCTTAGAGCCCAGTTCATATAGACCCATCAGTCTTCTCGATGTTGATAACAAAAGTTTGGCCAAGGCATCAGCCACCCGTCTCGAAAAAGTTCTTCCCTCGGTGATCTCCACGGATCAGACAGGATTCATTAAGAATCGTCTCCTATTTTTTAATATTAGACGACTATTAAATATTATTCACACTCCAAGCCCTGACCCCACTCACCCTGAGGTACTTATTTCTATGGATGCCGAGAAGGCCTTTGACCGGGTTGAGTGCGATTATCTTTTTGCCCCCCTAGAGAAATTCGGATTTGGGTCTAAATTTGTTTCATTTATTAAATTATTATATGGCCACCCTCAAGCTTCTGTACAAACTAATAATGACAACTCTGATTATTTTCCGTTAAGTCGCTCCACAAGGCAGGGTTGCCCTCTTTCACCCCTGCTGTTTGCTTTAGTTATTGAGCCCTTAGCAATTTCTTTGGGTGAATCTACATCCTATAGTGGAATAATGAGAGGGGGAACAGAGCACAAAGTATCATTATATGCTGATGACCTCTTAGTATATGTCTCCAACCCTCTACAATCAATACCAAACATTATGTCACTTTTAGGTAAATTTGGGAAAATATCAGGATACAAGATCAACTTTGTTAAAAGTATTATGTTTCCAATCAACCCTAAGGGTCAAACCCTTTTATCCTTTCCATTCAAAACAGTGTGCTCATTTAAATACCTGGGGATCACTATAACTAAATGTTTCTCTAAGCTTTACAAAGAAAATATATTGAAACTATATGAATATACTCAAGATATTCTTAAAAAGTGGTCCAATCTCCCCGTCTCTTTGGCAGGCCGTATTAATACGGTGAAAATGAGTATTTTGCCCAAACATTTATTTCTTTTTCAGCGTATCCCAGTCTATATTAATAAATCATTTTTTAGGAATTTGGACAGATTAATAACTTCATATATTTGGAACAAAAAGAGCCCTAGAATTAAGAAGACATACTTACAAAGGATTAAACCGAGAGGAGCGATGGGTTTACCTCATTTTCAGCTGTACTATTGGGCATGTAACATAAGAGCACTTTCATTTGGAATAAAGCAGAGGACAATAGAATAGTCTGACATGGAAAAGAAATCATGTTCACCTTCCTCTTGGCCAGCATTAATTCACTCGGCCTTATTTACCCCCTTTCCAATACGACTGAACAATCCAGTGGTTTCTAATTCATTTAAAATTTGGAAACAGATACGAAGGCATTTTAAGTGGCAGTCAGGTTCCATTTAAGCCCCTTAACTGCTAATCATTCGTTTCTCCCTTCTCGAACTGACTTAGAGTTTCAGACTTGGTCTGATAAAGGTGTAAGCTCTTTCCAAAACCTATATATTAATAATTGTTCTCCATCATTTCAGCAGTTGCAGCAGAAATTTGATCTACTTAACTCACACTTTTTTAAATATCTACAAACCCGCAGTTTTGCGCAAAAGAATTTTTTGTCATTTCCTAACGAGCCGCCAACCACACAAATGGACTCACTGTTTCTACATAGTCCATTTATTAAAGGAGGAATATCTATTATATATAATAAACGTTCACAGCTAGAATGTGACGTTTCATTAGAACATTTAAGGAAAAAGACCTTGGAATAAATATTACAGAAAAGCACTGGGATGAAGAAAAGGTTCATTCGGTCTCAGTGTGTATTAGACATGGTCTCATACAATTTAAGATCTTACATAGACTTCACATATCCAAACTAAAGCTCTCTAAAATGTTTCCCTCAGTGGATCCGCAATGTGACAGGTGCGGTCAAGCTCCAGCATCACTAGGTCATATGTTTTGGAACTGCCCCAACATCAGTAACTATTGGATTTCAGTTTTTCAACTATTGTCAGAGGTGTTGGGAAAACCATTGGACCCAGACCCAATACTAGCTATTTTTGGTGTAGGTAGTGATAAAGTGGTGCTGACTAAGGGTCAGCGTGCAGTGCTTGAATTTGTGGTACTCTTAGCACGTAGGCTAATTTTGCTCAACTGGAAACAAAAAAATTCACCACATTATTCAACCCTCATTAAAGATGTCACTCATCACCTACAATTGGAAAAGATCAGATTCTCACAAAAAAAAAAGACTGAAAATTTTTATACAGCATGGAAGCCTTTTATTATTTTTTTCCATAAAAAAAGCAGCAGTGGAACCATAACCTCCCTTTTGTTATTATCATTATTATTATTGTATTTATTTATATTATTTTAGTCTTAGTTTGTTTTGGTTTACCGGCCCCCCCCCCCCCCCACACACACACACACACACTTTTTTTTTTAATTGTTTGGTTTTTAATTTTCTTATGTACCATTTGGGATAAATAAAGTGTATTGAAATGTTGTGCCAATGTAAAAACTCAATAAAGAGAATGTTTAAAAAAAAAACAATCAAAACATTTAGAAAAGTAAAATATTAAATATTTAGATATTAAACCTCACTGAACATTAATTTATGATTCTTCTCGGCACCGGCTGCTTTAAAACCCAAAAAGCAAAAAAAAAAAAAAAAAGTGGCTCTGTTTTCTTCTTGCTTCGTCCTTGATAACATTGTTGGGACCCATGGTGATGCGTCTTCAGTAAATTTCACACAAAATGCAAAAAAATGGCTTTCCACTGACACGAACCCATTCTGAACGGCTCCCGAGCGTGCGCGTGACTTAGCCAGCGTTCGGTTCGGCTCGGTTCATTCACTCGTATGCAGAAAATGCTGATCATGCCAAGACAAAGTTCTTGCAAAATGTCAATCTTAAGGCAAATATTCATAAGGTGGAGCGTTTGAATGTCGAGGCCCTGCCGTATTGTATAAAGTCTGTGAGTATAAGCGTTCAGAAATGTCTCATCGTCGGCTCTCTTTATTTGCACGCAGGTCGTGGAGCGAGGAGACGCTGAGTGACGCGTACACGGCGCTGCTTGATGATGTCGCGGGGTCTTCCGGCGAGAAGGTGGTGTTCCGCAGATCTCTGACCCTCAGCATGTTCTTCAGGTTCTACCTCCACGTCCTGCAGCACCTCAGAGACCAGGTACGCCTTCACACACTCGTCCTGACAGGTACATTAGCATGACCACACCCACTCAATTAGCATAGTCCCACCCACGTTCTGAGCAGTCATCTCACAGAGCTGCAGTTCTGCTCACACTGCTCAAGTTAAAACTAATTGTGTGTGTGTGTGTGTGTGTGTGTGTGTGTGTGTGTGTGTGTGTGTGTGTGTGTGTGTGTGTGATTTGTAAGAACATCATTCAGAGTGAAATTCCAAAGCATGAGCTGAGTGCAGTGGAGCCGCTGCCCAACTACATTCAGCCCGGATACCAGGAGTTCCAGGTGTGTGTGTGTGTGTGTGTGTGTGTGTGTGTGTGTGTGTGTGTGTGTGTGTGTGTGTGTGTGTGTGTGTGCGTGGACGCGTGAAAGTGTGAGACAAATATTTAAGTACATTACTAAATAAGGACATGAATGAGAAAATTGGATTATGTGTGTGTGTGTGTGTGTGTGTGTGTGTGTGTGTGTGTGTGTGTGTGTGTGTAGGCTGTATCGGAGGGGGAGTGTGTGGGCCGTGCGTTCCCTCACAGCTCCTCCGTCTCACACGCTACAGGAGAGGCGGTCTACTGCGACGACATTCCACGCACACACGGAGAACTCTTCCTCTCTGTCGTCACCAGCACCAGAGCACACGCCAAGATCACGTAACACATTTCACTCTCTCTCACACACACACATACACACACACACACACACACACACACACACACACACACACACCGAATCGTTTCTAACATTTCCCTGTCAGACATGTGGATGTGGGCGGAGCTCTGGCGATGGAGGGCGTGGTCGATGTGGTCACTGCGGAGGACATTCCTGGCAGGAGGTCCGTCTCCTACTTTGGCCAGGACGAGGAGCTGCTGGCACACGCCCAGGTCAGGACTTCATAAACCTTTATACATTTATAATCAACCTTTATTAAAATTAAGGTTTTGGAGCGACCAAGTCAAAGTCCGGACTTAAATTCAAGTGAGATGCCGTGACATGATCTTAAACAGGCCGTTTATGCTCATAAACCCTCCATGTGGCTGATTTTAAAACAATTCTGCAAAGTAAGTGGGACAAAATTCCTCCTCAGCGATGTGAACGACTCAGTGCCAGTCATCACAAACGCTGGACTGTAGTTCTTGCAGCTAAGGGTTATTAGGTTTAGGGGGCAATTACTTTAGGGCCAGGTATGTTTGGGCATTTTTTCTCCATAAATAAATTCATCATTTAAAAACTGTATTTGGTATTTTTTCTGGTTATCTTTGCGTAATATTTAAGTTTGTTTGATGATCTGAATCATTTAAGTGTGACAAATATGGAAAAAAAAGAACAGGAAGGGGGCAAATACTTTTTCTCAGTACTGTATATATTTTATTTATTCAGTTTATAGAAGTAGTATACCCTAAATGTTTATAAATACAGTTACTGGGCATTTATTTATGATTTATGTCTTTATTATCCGTGTTGGGGAAGTTACTCAAAAAAATAATCTACTAGAAATGACTAGTTACTTTAAAACTGTAATTTGATTAGATTACTGATTATTACATGTAAAGAGTAATCAGATTACTAATTACGTTACTTTCAAGTTATTTTGCAGGTGCGCGAAGGGCGGAGCCACCAGGTCCGGCCGGCTGGTGATGATTAATGTTGTTCTTTCTCCGTGTTAAAAATCCTCCCTTTTCCCTTCCTCCCTCCTTTAATCCTCTCCTTCCCCGTTTTTTTTCTAAATAAAATCACCTCTTTTCCCGTAAGACCTCGCCTCGTGTCCGTGTGTCACACCCAGCTCTGTTTATTATTATTATCTATTATATTACTATATATTATCTAGTAGCTGACTCCAGATCAGACCTGTTGTAAAGGAGCTCGATGCTAATGCAGCTAACCAGTAGTTAAAGATTATAGCCTGTAGTTTTTATTTATGACAAGCAGAGGATTTAAATCGATATTGATTTCTGTACCATTTCCTCTACCTGTTCTCAGGTGGCGTGCGTGGGTCACATGATCTGTGGCGTCGTCGCCGATACCACGCAGCACGCCAAACTCGCCGCGGCAGCTGTGAAGGTCACCTACGAGGACCTGAAGGACCCCATCTTCACCGTAGAGGTCATTACGGCTGACACTGGAGACTCCTTCCACATATGATACAAACTCCTCCTTATTCTGGAGAAAACTGCACCATGTTAATATTTCTAACGTGTCATATTGGAACAAACGCATTAATATACACCTGTGCTACTGTGTGTGTGTGTGTGTGTGTGTGTGTGTGTGTGTGTTGGATGCAGGAAGCCATGGAAAAGAGCTCCTACTTTCTTCCTCTGAGAAAGATCCAGAGAGGAGACGTGGCCTCTGCGCTTCAGGAGACGGACCACGTTTATGAAGGTCACATTTCACTTCCTGTTTATCTCCGGCTCGTCTCAGGATTTCAGACATGAACAATCCTTTGACACGCAGTTCTACGTGACGCTTGCTAGTTTCACAGCCTGCGCTAACACAACATGGAATCTTAAGCAGAGTTAATGTTTGTAATAAAATAGCTAACTAGCTAGTTTGGTTAGCAGTTGATGGTTGCTGGAATGAAAGCATATTTTTATTGGAAGTAGCAACTTATTAATACTTCTGTGGTTAAGGTTGACATTCAATATTGTCGCTGTCCTTGCTAGATAGAGTGTAAAAGACCAAGCTAGTTCTATTCTAGAAATGAATATTTTGATGAACACGTTTTGCTAATTACTGTTGTGTGATCAGGGGAGATGCGTCTGGGAGGACAGGAACATTTCTACATGGAGACACAGAGCATGCTGGTCATTCCTGTAGGGGAGGAGAAAGAGATGAAGGTCTACGTGTCCACACAACACCCAACACTTGTTCAGGTTCTCACACACACACACACACACACACACACACACACACACACACACACACACACACACATAACCCTGGTCATAAAGTTTAACACAGGACTACCTATGTTCTTATTTTTGTTGTTGTTTGTATTGTCTCCCATAGATGGCGATAGCAGAGACGTTGGCCATCCCGTCTAATCGCGTGTCCTGCCACGTGAAACGCATCGGCGGAGCGTTTGGCGGTAAAGTGACCAAGACGAGCGTGCTGGCGTGTATTACTGCAGTGGCGGCGTGGAAGTGAGTTCAGTTCAAGTGCTCGTTCACGCCGCGGCGTCATCGGGTGACCGAGTTCACGTGTCACCTGACGATGAACGACTAGCGTTCACAGTTCACACAGATTACAGGACAAATTGTATGTCATATAAAGTATATTTATCCTTATGTTGTAAAGATCGTCTGATTGTACTGAACTCTCATCGTCTCTGTCTTACTTCCAGATCTCTTTTTAAACCTGCTTGTTAATTATGAATATTTAATAACATGAATGTCTGAGGTCACTAAAAATACTTGGAAGAATGTCAGTAATCATCCAGTACACACTGGTGTGATATCTGCTGTGTGTGTGTGTGTGTGTGTGTGTGTGTGTGTGTGTGTGTGTGTGTGTGTGTGTTGTATAGAACCGAGAGGCCGGTGCGCTGTGTGCTAGAACGAGGAGAGGACATGCTGATCACAGGAGGGCGCCACCCAGTGCTGGGGAGGTACAAGGTCAGGATTTAATCACACAACACACACACACACACACGCGCACACACACGTATATGATGTGCATTATGAGGACACATTTTGTGTGTGTGTGTGTGTGTGTGTGTGTGTGTGTGTGTGTGTGTGTGTGTCAGGTGGGCTTTATGAATGATGGCAGAATCACTTCAGCTGATGTTCATTATTACTCCAATGCAGGCAGTTCACCAGACGAGTCCACAATGGTGAGATCTGTCTGTCTTCTTTTTGTGTATCAGTCTGTCTGTCTGTTGACAAGTCCGTCTGACTGGCTACGTCTGTTTGTCTGTCTACATGTCTGTGTCTGACCAAGCATTTGTCTGTCTGACCACATGTCTATCTGTAAGGCTGTGTGTCCATCTCACTACATGTCTAGCTGTCAATGTGTTTGTCTGTCTGTCTGAGGACATGTTTATCTGTTTGGCCACATGTCTAGCTGTCTGTCTGTCTGTCTGTCTGTTTGGCTACATGTCTGTCTTTATTATAATGGTTGTCCATTTATAAATATATCTATCTATCTATCCAGCTAGCCATCTTGTTAATCTTTAGTCTGTGTCTCCAACCATCTCTACTTTTGTCTCTCTCTTTCTCTCAGGTAACAGAGAAGATTCTGCTCCATATGGATAACTGTTATAACATCCCAAATCTCCGTGGACAGGGAGCTGCCTGCAGGACTAACCTTCCCTCCAACACATCGTTTCGGGGTTTCGGCGTTCCACAGAGCATGATGGTCATCGAGAACATGATCAACGATGTGGCCGTGACGCTCTGCCGGCCAGCCGAAGAGGTCAGAGAAACCAGGAGCCTGTTTTCTTGAGATGATGTCATTTCAGTTCCACATTATGAACGTTCTGGAAAAATATGTTTGGTTTTTAAAAAATTATATAAATCCATGTGTGTGTTTGAGACAGATCCGTGAGAAGAACTTGTACAAGGAGATGTCCTTCACACACTATAAGATGGAGTTTGACCCTGAGAACCTGCAGCGGTGTTGGGAGGAGTGTAAGCAGAAAGCCGACGTCGCTCACAGGAGAGAGAACATCACTCGCTTCAACCTACAGCACCGCTGGAGAAAGAGAGGCCTCGCCATCGTACCGATCAAATACGGCATCGGATTCGCCGAGGGATTCCTCAACCAGGTGTGTGTGTGTGTGTGTGTGTGCGTGTGTGTGTGTGTGTGTGTGTGTGTGTGTGGTAATTATAAGCACTTCTAGTTTGATTCTTGCATACCCGTGTTCACACAGGAGTCTATTTACATAAACATAATGATGCTCATGTTCTCCACTAGGGGGCAGTGTAACACATCCCTGACCACAATCTATATAAATAACAGAAAGGTTTTGGGTCAGAACTCGCTCTTTCACTGATATCTTTACGTTTCATACATCCAAGGACCTGAAACCAGTCTCAGTCTCAACAAATATACAAGTACACTTTTTCCCTCAAGGTGGGCGTGGCTCTACACATCACTTAACAGAGCCAATTAATGCGATAGTGTATACACAGAGTATGCAGAAGAATCAGAAAGAACAGTAATGCATCTATAAACCGCCACAATCCTCACGAAACACAAACGAAAGCACGACACGGCATGGCTTACTCAAAAAAAAGGAAAGTAGACTATGAGATCTGAACCGTCAAAGATGACTGGACAGATCAATGTACGTTTATTCCTCCTGCAGGAAGTTTAAAAGCAGTGATGTGAAGCGCGACTGGGAGGTAAAACACATCTGCAGCAGTCCGCAGTGAGGGCGCGTACAAGACCTGAACTGAGAGCCCGGCGTGATGCGCTAAAATCACAATGTGAAGTTTTAAGTAGTTACGTGCCACATTTTGTCACAGCATCACAGAATCTACTGAATCTCCTGCAGTCCTTCTGTTTCTGCCTGAAGTTTAATCTGCACCATCAGTGAATCTACATGTGGAGTAAAAGTGATGTTATGAACAGTTATGTGTGGATTTAATAATCTACTTTAAAATAATCTACTAATGCGCTACTGTCTCAATGTAAACAAACACCTGCACCAATAGATATTAATTAGAGAAGATAAAGTGAATATTTTTACTGGGATTAGTTCATATTTTCACTTTGGCTGAAATAACAGCGCTGAAGTGGTAGAAGTGAATTTTAACACGCTGGAGTCGTTTTAAGACAAAACTTCATCTTTATCTGATCGACTTTTTCCATTTCTCATCTGTGATTCTCTCTCCGATTACCGAACAGCGAGTGTATTTGTCTGAGCACCAAAGAAGTACAACTTAGTGTAAACAAGGCGTCAGATACTCGACCTTACAGAATGTGATTTCTGTGTGTTATACTAATAATTGTAGTAATATATAATGTTTTTCAATTATGTATTAAAAGTATATAAAAGTAGAATAAATGTAAAAACAACATAACTGATATGTAAATAAAAGCCTGTTAAAAGCAGTATTTTTAAATTCTTATTTGAACTCTCAAATCCTGTTATATTCCTGTAGCCTATTTTTAACCTTTGGCAATAATATAGGAACAATAAAGTACCTTTAAATCTTGAGAGAGACACACAGAGACACACAGAGACAGAGAGTGAGACAGAGAGTGAGACAGAGTGTGATGGACATCAGATGGACGTGGCTACTGAATGATTGACAGGAAGTTGCATTAATGTTCAGCCTTCAGCTGCAGGAACAGTCCGTCGTGCCAGGAATAACAACAAGTGTTTATTCTGATAAGAGGAACACAAAAATCATTAACATGGGGTAAAATGTGTGTGTGTGTGTGTGTGTGTGTGTGTGTGTGTGTGTGTGTGTGTGTGTGTGTGTGTGTGTGTGTGTGTGTGTGTGTGTGTGTTTTTTACAGGCTGCTGCACTGGTACACATCTACAAGGATGGATCAGTATTAATAAGCCATGGTGGGACTGAGATGGGTCAGGGCTTACACACCAAAGTCCAACAGGTTCTCTCTCTCTCTCTGTCTCTCTGTCTGTCTCTCTGTCTCTCTCTCTCTCTGTCTGTCTCTCTGTCTCTCTCTCTCTGTCTCTCTGTCTGTCTCTCTGTCTCTCTCTCTCTCTGTCTGTCTCTCTGTCTCTCTCTCTCTCTCTCTCTGTCTGTCTCTCTGTCTCTCTCTCTCTGTCTCTCTGTCTGTCTCTCTGTCTGTCTCTCTCTCTCTTTCTCTGTCTCTCTCACTCTCTCTCTCTCACTCACTCTCTCTCTGTCTCTCTGTCTGTCTCTCTCTCTCACTCACTCTCTCTCTGTCTCTCTGTCTCTCTCTCTCTCACTCACTCTCTCTCTGTCTCTCTGTCTCTCTCTCTCTCACTCACTCTCACTCACTCTCTCTCTGTCTCTCTGCGCATGCGCAGTGCAGCAGGGAAGCAAGTGTGGCGTGTAGAGCGCGTGACAGCGGTGTCACGTGGTATGCGCGTGGTGTGCGCGTGGTGTGCGCGCGGCGAGTTTAGAGGAGTGTGTGTTAGCGGTTGGTGATGTGATGGGACATGAGAACATGCTCTGCTTCTCTGCTTCCCGCATGAACAGCGCTGTGGTTACTTTTGTTAATAGTGTTGATAAAGCGGCTAAACTTGTCCAGAACGGAATCACAGTGTTAATAACGAGCACATCCTGGTTTCTCCCCTGAGCTCCCCAGCCAAGACAATAGTTCTGTC
>JAAGKR010013596.1:0-10000 GCA_011419295.1 Clarias macrocephalus
CCACCAAACATCTCTGTGTGTGTGTGTGTGTGTGTGTGTGTGTGTGTGTGTGTGTACGTTTTAAATGCTGGAACAAAAACAATAAAAAGACACAAAATTGCATCGTAGTTGCAAATTAGTGTAAAATATTGCCAATATGTGAAACACATTCGTTTGGATAATTTGCTTCCGGGAGTGAGTTTCGGCAGTGTTTTTTTTCTTTTGTTTTTTTTTTCTCCAGCCCACGCTGCTGTCATTACACTGACCGCTCCGCGCCTACCATCTGTGCATTGTCTTGTGAGTGGTAGGTAATAATGACTAACAGGGGGGCAAACACTCTATTTAGCACATTACTCAGAAAACTACTGAGCTGAGCTCCCAGCTGGTAAAAAATTCCTCTTCTCCGTATTATTTCCCCACAGGCAAGCCCGTAGACACAGTAAACACTTTCATATGGAAACACAGCAGCTGGAGACCATATTAACACACATCTGCTTTTACAACAGAGGCTGCATCACGTGCATGCAGCTTTCCAATACAACAATTTGTGGAATGCAAGTTGATCCATGACACCATGACACCAAGACCAACCTAAATGCCTGCTCTCAGGGTATTTCATAGCAGACGAAGGATTCCCATTGAAGAAAAGAGAAAGAAATGATAATACATCATTTTGAAGACTAAAACTCATCCTAGCATGTAAAAAATTGAAAAGTAAAATCAGTATGTTGATTATGCAGAGCATGTAGGCAGGGTGGATAAGGCTCCCATGCCGCATGGCTGACTGGGCATTGTGTGCCACTCAGCAGTGTGCCGAAGCTGCATCAAAGTGCAGTCCATGGCAGCGTTCGGCACATACGGGCCCCGAGCCGCGGGTTCCCGGCGCCGGGGCCGCCTGGCCGCTGAGGCTTCACAGTGGTCCAGTGAAGGGTGTGAAATCACCATGATTAATAATTACAATTATTTGCAAATGTGCCAGCTGCTCTCGCGCAGTGGATGCCTTTGATTTATGGTGCTGTAAGCGCCTTCAGCTATTGTGGCGTCTGAAACAGGGAGACGTTAAACGACGCCCATTCCCCAGTGCATACACACATACACACACAAAATATGATTTTGCCTTTCTTATCCTTCCGGCCCTCGGGCCACTTCACTCTCCCTCAGAATGCACAGGGTCTTGTTTTACTGTCATAGTGCAGCGTTTCTACTGACTTGTGTATAACCTTGTGTAGATGAACAATCCTATGTATTTACTTACTCCGTAACCTTATAAACAAACAGAAATACGTTTAACTCTTTTAGTTTTACAAATAAAAGTCATCTGTTAATCAATCAACATTCCCACACATTCAAAATTACCATGTATTCCTGTTATTATGAGGACACACACATGCACACACACTTTTCAAAGGCATCCCTTGCAATCGGATGAAAGCATAAGCCCTATGTTGTTCTCTTTTTAACATGGCCCGTTTTAATTTCTTTAATGTCTTTTATTTGTTCTTGGCTCAGTTTTTCTAACATATGTATTTTATCACCCTGATCATATTTCAAGTAATACACTAACACCAGGGGCGTTCAAGTCAAACCGGGATTTGTGATGAAATTTCTCTTGAATGAAGACTTATATAATTGTGCAAACATTTTAAGGAAGTTCGTGGAAGTGGAATGCCTGATGCTTAAAAATCATGGATAACTTGTCACTCACAGGTGGAAGAGATGCATCTGTATGTGTACACACAATCATCATCCTCCAGCACCACTTGCACATTAAAGGGATAGACTCAGCTGGGATTATTGTCACATATTCCGTACAGTCCGGACCCTGACCTCACTCCAAAGAGATGTTCCCATAGCGTTTTCACGCAGCATTGAGTGTAGCTTTTGAAAGGGAACAAGGCTTCGGTGAACTGAAAAAAAATTCTGCCTTGATGGTATCCAAGCACTAGTGATAACACTGAAAAAGTCCTGGTTTGACTTGAACGCCCTTTGTCAATATACTGCATATATTAAGCTAATTTTGTGTACCTTTCTGAATTGAAATTTTTATAATTATCAAAATAAAAGAGTATAATATAAGAGTATTATAACAAAAGCAGCGACCATATTATCATAAGTGATAATATGAAACACATAAAGAATATTTGGGGGGATAATAACCCCTTATTTTTTAATTATTGCAGTAAAGTAAAATAAATCTTTTAAAATCAATGGCAAAGCAATAACAGTTTTATCTCCTCAAGAAAATATCATTGTTTTACTTGGAAGGAACTGGAATTAACATTTTCTTGTGCAAAATGTGTAATGGATAATATGTACTTGATAAAGAATGTTTTGTCAACTACAGAATAAAACTTCAAAAAATGATTAATAATGAAATGTATTCTGTCACCCTACCTTGGTTAATACAACAATTGGACTGGATTCTCATAGAGTTGTGTTTCCACTGATTTAATTTAAATGTAATCTGATCTTCCTTTTTTTATATGGTAAACAAACAAACAAATGAACAAACAAACAAACAAACAAATAAATAAATGTAAATGTTTATAATATAAATGTTTAATTTTCTTTAATTAAAATCTGTTTTTCACATTTCCTTTTTTGGTACGTAACACACAGCATAAAAAAAATATATTGAAGGGTAAAACTAAAATAATTTCAGAAACTACTGTACACTAAGCCACTGCTATAAAGATGCATTTGTCTCCAATGTGCTTATTGACACTTATAATGATAAAACCTAGTCTGTTATTTGCAACTACATGCATCAGTTCACTTATCTCAGGCTAGCTACGATAACTTACTGCTTAAAATTTTAAAGAAAACATAAAAATGTGTCAATTCACATTCAAAATTTGAATGATTTATTTTTAACTGTGGCTGTTTGAAAGCCAATTTGCCTTTTTAAAACCTAGGAGACCTTAATTCTGGATTAAGTCTGATCGGACATGTCATTTTAAAACCTTACGTTTTGGCAAGAATCTGGTAATCTTAATGAAACTTCTATTTTGAACTAATATGTTGTAGATTGTCTAACAGTTTGCTTAACTTGATACAAATGAACATTATATTTATAATTGTGTTATTAATAGCAATAAGGATTTACTGTGTGTGAGGCCATGCATTATACGCTTAATAAATAATGTGGAGTTTTACAAATGTGCTGGCCCATTTCCAGCATTTAAGCAAGTTTATTAGCATAGATACACATTATCTCCTCTCTCTCTCTCTTTCTCTCTATCACTCCTTCTCGCTCAAAAAAAAAAAAAAACACACACAAACTGCTTTACAAAATGTGCTTCTTCTTGTGTTTGGTCTGAGTCAGGTAGTTCTGCCGCTCATGTAAGAGCTGGCCGGCCCCAAAAGTAGTTCACTCACTATCTGCTGGATTTGTCTCTTTTGGCACGCGACCCAGAGGAAATCAAATGGAGTGGGTGCCAGCCAAGCAGCCCCTCAGTGATGTGTCTATCAGCGGAGGAACGATCCACCAGATTAGTGCGCTCATTAATCACTATCAGAGCCGTATCAGATGATTTCCACCCAGAAGGGAGCTGACAGCCAGAGCCTGTAAACCTGTCCAAAAGTCTTAATTTGATAACTGTCCGACCGGCATCTGTGCCATTGCCTTTTGACGGAATGAAAGAGACAGGCTGTTCATGCGTAAAATTAACAGATAAATAAATATTTCCTGATTCAACTTTACAGCAGTTTCTCAACACAACTTAAAGGCATTTTGTACTGTTGAGTCTAAGTCATGGAAAGAGATTAGTAACCAGGCTTGTATTTCATTTTTTAAATATATTTTTTTTACTTTCATCTCAGTCACTTTCTGCTATACTCCAGGATTGAGACAAGACAAACAGCTTTAAGAAATGTACAACAGAGTTTTGGATGGTTGTGGAATAAGTAAACAAATCCTGTACTTGCTCCAGAGCTACAGAAATATCTATGTATATTATTAATCTGATAAAGGCCCAGAATTCACGTCCTTCACATAAAAATCACTTAAAAGAATAGATATATCAAACAAGATCAAACACTGCAGCAAACTTCGTCTTCCAAGGTATAAACGTTTACTGTAAATACAATACATTACAAATACTTTGGTATTCAAGTACACAGGTGATGCGCTCAGAGTCCATTACCCCTTGTTCCTGAGTAGGATATCATGTCGAGCACTACAGCTATTTTCACTTCTCACACACTGCTCATACTGTAACCTGTTTTTCAGTGTGCCGACAGAATGAGCACAGATGCCAGGCTAGGCTAGACAGTGGCAGGTGATCTAGCAGTGGAAGCTGCCTCTCTGAGGCCACTTAACGTAGTGAGATTGCCCGAGGCAAAGGGAAGCTGCCAGTCAAGAGTGGCCACCTGCGGGCACCCCTATTCCACCTGACATCGCTCTGCAGATGGGGCAGTCCCCCAGGTAGAGGCAGCCCAACATTCGCCATTAATCATTGCATAAACCTCACCAGAGGGAGGACCTGCAGGTTAGCCGTCATTTGGCGCTAAATTGAGTGAAAAATAGATCTGGCAATGGGACGCCGCTGCGCATAGGTCCCTAGAGGAGCTCCGGGTGGGTGCGAACACGGCACTGCCCAAGCAGCTAAGTAATCTGTCAGTTAGTTAAAGACATCATAATTCATTTGGCTTAATAAACTCACTGCCTTCATCTGTTTGCTTTCTGCTTTTGTCCCATTTATCTTTATTTGCCTGCATGCCGCAAGTCAAAACGTTTACAGATTAATAATCCTGTATGAAATATGGGGCTCTCTCCATGAACCCTTGGTTAGCTGAACTGAAAGCTACATACAATACTGTATGTGGATTAGTTAGTAATCTATTCATTTGGATTACTATATCAAATTCTATAAACAGCAATCAAAGAAATGCATTCAATCATGAAGCTTATGAAGAATTCAATGAAAGCAAAATAACATACCTTATTATATGTTTGAGTTTAGTTTATGTTTTAGTATGATATGAATTTTGGATGAATGAATTTGCAGTCTTTTAGGAATTGCAGAATAAGTAGCATGTACAAAAAACCCCAAACTATATTGTTCTTGCTGCTTTATAGAGAAGTGTAAAGATCAGATCATTCAGATCATAATTTGGTCTTTAATTTGACTGGTTGGCAATAGAATTGATTCAAAACTGATTGTATATCTATTATTAGTAAAAAAAATACAAAAAAAAACAGACATGTAAAACATGATGTGTACTTTTTTTTTGACGTTTATTTTGCTGTGTACATAGGCTAGAAAAGGTGAGCTCCCTGTGCCTCTGATGTTTAAATAATCCTTCGCTACATCATCATGCACGAATTAACCTTAGTCCTGCGGCCCGGGGTTGTGAAAAAGAAAGCTTGTGACATAACAACTGAAGTCTACTTCATTACATAACTTAATCTTAAACATTGCATAAATCTAAATCAGTATTCCTCTTCATTCTACAATGCTATTTTGAACATACAGGACTGTACCACTGCCACTTCCAGGAAAATGAATCCAGAGTGGATTAAAGGAGCCGGGAACAAAGCTGTCTAAAAATATGATTTATGACTATGGGGACTAAACACCTCTGTGGCAGACCTTGCCATACTGACACTTTAGTTATTGTCAGCCATGACAACTCTGGAGGCTATGGGGCAATCCTGTAAAGTGTTCAGCTTCAGACTGAATGAGAATCCTGGATTGACTACTGTATGTACACAGATGAAGAACAGAGCAGTTGGTACTTTTCATGTATTTAATGTTATTTACATAATGATAATAATGATAATAACTATAATAATAATAATAATAATAATAATAATAATAATAATAACAGCCACAATGACACAGGAGCTTGGAGCTGGCATGTTCTTCCTGGGCTAAAAGTTCATTAAATCCCTCTAGCTTCCTAAGAAATTTGATGTTAGTTTAGTTTATCAACACATACTGTACCAGGGTTCATCATGTAATGTTTTTTTTTTTTTTTTTTTTTTGCACAATAGTGCATTTTAAATGTAAAATAATTTTAGATTTTTAAAATTAGTATAAATAATTTTGTCATTCATATTATGAAATAATTGGTAGTTGTTACAAGCTGAAAAGTTGAATTTAAGACAAAAGCCACAACAGTGAGACAGAAAATCTCAAAGTTTTTGAGCAAATTAGACTGTCTCATTCTGATTTCCTAGGCAATCATGATCAGGTGTCGCTGTTAAAATGACTACTATCATTTGAATAACTTTGATTATTTTACAGTACATACTTTTCAATAGAAAATGTAGAAAATATTAACATAAAAAATGTTAGCGTTATTATTGTTTCATCCTTCAGTGTAACTTAATACATCCATGAATATATGTACAGTAAGTGTCTAAAATCTTTATAATTAAGCTTTCAACAGTGTTCGCTTTCTCTCTCTCTGAAGCTCTATTGTATCAACTTTAATTAATTAATCAGTTTGTGAAAAGCCAGAGCTCCTTGTGTTTTGTTCTCTTATGTATTTGTTCTCTTTCTCCAATAGTCAACAGCACAACATGGGGCCTCCTCTCTTTCTAAAGGGTGAAGAGGAAAAGTTTTACCTGCCCACCTTTTGATAGCAACCTAAAGGAGTATCTCATGACCCAATCTATAAGCCGTGACATCATCTTGCCATGTTACACTGGGCTTACAAGCCAGCAGCAATAATTATCAATGTGATCTTAATATTACTGTCTTTACACCTACTAGAGGTCATCGAGCTGAGGTCATCTAAAGGGGAGCACAATGAGGAGGGTGTTAGGCCCCTTCCACTGGGAAAAAGAACGGAAATAAATAGCTATGGCAGCTTTTATCAGTTGGCATTGAGAAAATTAAAGGTCACGTCTTCTGATTTACAGTCAACCGATCTAACATTGCCTCAGTTTGAGGGAGGTGTACGCACTCTCTGAAATGCACAAGCCTGAGGTCCCCTTGAGCGACATAACCTGAGAAACAATGGATTTTTTTTATGCACACCACCCATATAAAAGTTCTATTGCTTAAAAACAAGATAGTTTATGTTGCTGCCTCGTTGTGCTCTTAGGGACCTTTGACTGGAGCTACACAAGACATATTCCAAAAACATTCAGGTTTGAAGTGCATAAATCAGCATCTTGGCTTTGCGATCACATTAGGAACTTGCTCTATATCATATTCGATGATGGCCGAGTGCCATTCATGACTAGCCAGTCAATGACACGGACACTAGCAGGTGGTCTGGCACATAAGGGTTAAATATGGTTCAGTCTGCAGCACTCTGAAGCCCAGCATTTGTTTAAAAAAAAAAAAAAACTTATGTTAGCTGTTTGCCTTTTCATATCGTGAATAAATGAAAGGTAGTTTGAGAGAACATATTGATGTTCTGAGCTTGAACTTCATACATGAGATTTCAGGCCTTTTTTGAAATATGCATTATAAAAGTAAATTATTGTTAATTCAATCCTTTCAATGTTAACACAAATAGGGTTTGCGCCAATTGTTTATATAAAGCTGAAATTAACCAACCAATATTTTTTTTATACATAAACCAAATTAATGCTTCATTAGATAATATGAAACAATATGAAATAAGTCTAGATTATAATGCATATTTATATGTCACAAAACAGCTTTATTATAATAAAAAATGTAATAAAAGTATAGATTTATAAATGTACAGCTTCAGCTATCATTGTGTCCCTATATCACGTTCAGGTTTTGTAATCAGCATAATGGAATGTAAAGGAATGCAATACATGGCATAATACCTCTAATTAATTGTAGTAATTACAGGAAATGTGTAGGTGAAAAAAGTTTTTATCATATTCAAATAAACAATATCCTACACAAGAGGTATATGACCAATACAATTATTATCTGGAGCCTATAGCCACCATGTTGACTTCAGCCCAGTGGCTGATGGGAAGAGTTTTCCCCTCCTCTGCTTTTCCCTCAATTGTTAAGGCACAAAAAAGGGCAGCATCCCCATTGATCACCCTGACAAAGTGCCTAATGGCCATTCCCACACAGACAAGATAGACATCATCCAGGTACACAGCCATGGCAACCGAGGAGCGCTTGAGAGCAGGAGCAAGTGGGAGGGGGCAGCAGTCCCATAGAGTGGCGCTACAGGCCGCCACTCACCTTTGACATGGCCTTGTGAATGGGAGTTTGTTTTCTGATTGCCACGGTCCATCCTCACGCGGCGGCTCACAAACAGGCAGTAAACAGGCAGCCAGCAGTTCAAAGCGGGTGCAGAAAACTGGGGTCCCACTTTGGCTATGTTCACATGAGAATCAATCTGTTTTGAGTCTTTGAAGTAGGAGCGGGATAAAGGAATAACGGGGGCCCGCTCTGAAAGGGAAACAAGAAACGAGGCTGAAAGAAACAGCAGTTCTCTACACCATCCCTCATGCATCATACAAACAGCAGAGTTTTTTTTTTTTTTAGAATGTGCTTTCAAGAAGGTGTTTCAATATCTGCCTGTCTTAGTCTCGGATTCCCGATTAATAATTAATGGGGCTGGACATATTGGCAGAGTATGTTTAAGTTAAAAAAAATTTCATTAAACATATGTGTGGACTGATTGAAAATATAATCCCTGCATAGAGAATTACAGCTAATTCTGTTTACACAAAGAAAGCTCAGATAGCTTCTTCAACAATTAACCCAGGATCATGGTGTAAAAACTGAAATGAATGCACCGTTGTTTTATTCACGTTAGCAAGCAAAGAAAACAGGAACGTCTGTCAGGAGCGAGCATACAGACAATAAGAGGAGGACAGGGATGCTTTTCTGCCTTTTTTTATTTTAACACAAACAAGCTCGGACAAGCGTTCGGGCTTTTCAGCTAATTAAGCCGTTTTCAGAAGAACTGGTCGAACAGTGACATCTTGGCGGGGAAGCAGCGAGTCAATGGGTTGATACAGAAGAGACGACATTTATGGGGCGGCTAAGGGCATTGTCCCCAGCCTCGCAGGATCTTTTCTAGTTGGCCGCCTCTGCCTGAGTGACCTGTACAATGAGAAGAATGCAACCTTCTATGCCAACCACAAAAAAACGGTCCGTCACAGAATAAAAAAAAATTTCATGCTGCTGGGCGGCAACCCTCTTTTGCCAAGATTCCACAGATACTTTGTCGTTTTTGCAGGGACTGTAAGTTAATTTTAAAGCAATGCCGAACTCTATGTAACACACACGGAAAAAAGCAAATAAACAAGCGAAAGTAAATACACTTAAGTCATTACGTCAATTTTAATTATTATTGTCATTGTTATTACACAGTACAAATTTTTTTGGTGAGCTTGCAGAGTTAATAAATACAGTATTATAATATAACATAAAACAAACAAGACAAAAATAGGAAATTATATAATTTTATTCCATGACACTTGTCATATTTCCTATTATTTTTTAAAGATAATTTAATAAAAGAGCCTACACAATTATTACTTAAAATTATTAAATATATATAGGAAATATAATGTAATATAAGAAACTGAATGAATACTAATGAAATAAAGCAAGCATGTCCAACATATTCTTGCAATGCTGCTGTAATCTTTAAATCCAAGCTAAAAACAAATTGAGTAAAAATATAGATGTGTGACAACATATGTGTTGGTTAATTTATTTTCATACAAGTTCTTCCTCCGTACACACTCTGCACCTTGCTCTAAGCCCCACTGCCATGCTGATGGTGAGCTCGTAACTTCGGCGCAACTTTTTCAGCAAAACTGTCAACACCACCTGCTACTTCTTCGAGGCCTTGCCAGCACCGGCCTCTTTCGGTGTGAGCCATGTGTTGTCATAATGTAAAGCCATTACAGAGAGTGTTTAGCACAGTTTTGGAAAGAGCCAAAACACGAACAACAAAGTGTGCCAATTATAGAGTCATTTGAGTGTTTGTTGAGCCTGCAAATAGGCCCAGCTTTGTCTGGCTGACCATATTGAAAGGGTCAAACAGAACATCTGAGTCTCTGTTTTACTGCGCATCCTGTAATCCTTCTCACATTTTGATGCCCAAGATG
>JAAGKR010013598.1:0-13575 GCA_011419295.1 Clarias macrocephalus
GAGGAGGATGTCGGAAAACGTTTTAAAAATCTTTTCTGTTGAAATTTTTAGGATATTTAAATAAGAATTCTTTGTTGTGTTCAGAAAGAGAGAACCCTCGTTGACTACCCTCACAATATTTTCATTTGTAGTGAAATTTTCCTGCTTTTATTTCACTGCACATCATTCTGTGTATGGTCGCGCATGTGACAAATAAAATTAGAATCTGGTTTTATGGCAATGAAACTGGATTAGGTGGTGTTTATTAAAGCGCTTTAAAACATCTTTTGTTAAGTATTTATCAATTGATTTATGTTGAAATTGAACATTTTATTCATTTCACTTACAGTATATGGAATAAAATCACTGTCAAAAATAATTGTGTGTAAAAAAAAAAAAAACGTGTGTGTAATTCTGTGTTTTGTCCGAGTTGGATTCCAAAATCTACGGCCACGACGGCTTACAGATACGAGATTTTGTGTGTTTGTTACAGTACAACTCTGAAATACACGACTCTGAGCGTTTACAGACACAAAACTCGTTTTTTTACATCTCCTCTGTTACACGGACGAATTGCGAAATTACGCCCACGAATGTAGTGTGTTAGACTGCTGTATAGGAAGAGGAATCGATTCGGCACATGCGCCCCTCCACCGTTTTAAACCACTGCCACAAGAATGGCAGATCAGCAGCCGAGCGTCTCTCATCGTCTCAGGTAAGTTTAAGAGAAATAAAATTACAGGGATGTTTTAACTATAGCAGGTAAGATTTTAGGAGTTCAAAACGGTGGGCGGGGCACATACGCTGAATTGATTCCTCTTCCCTCAGATAGTGACGCCTGCGCATGTGGCCTAGATGGCGTATTTTTGACGGCGGTGTAACACACTACATTCGTGGGCGTAATTTCACAATTCGTCCGTGTAACAGAGGAGATGTAAAAACGAGTTTTGTGTCTGTAAACGCTCAGAGTCGTGTATTTCAGAGCTGTACTGTAACAAACACACAAAATCTCGTATCTGTAAGCCGTCGTGGCCATGGATTTTGGAATCCAACTCGGACAAAACACAGAATTACACACAAATCTTACGATTATTTTCGACAGCGATTTTATTCCACACGCTGCTCTGCTTGGCCACAGCGCAAAACTAACCTGCGTGACTTAATACTCGACTTGATATGACGTGTCACGTATAATAAAAAGGTTTTCGAACTTGCATAGAATGACACACTTGACATAAACTACCTGACAACAAGTACTCTTAGCTTAGCTACACAGCTATGTCCATCAGCCGCATTCCTCCCTCAACACATTGTACAACAGCAGCCTCATTTTGGCTTTAAACCCCCGAAAATGGAGTTTATGACTTTAGTGTTTGAACAACACGGAGAGTTCTGAGAAGACAAAGAATTGAAAGTCAAGCAGAAAAAACAGAAGAGACTTTTTAATTAGAAATTGAAGTTGAAGTGTCGTCATAAAAGCAGTGTGATGATATCATGTTTAGTTGAATTAACACTCTTCTGGTGCAGTAAGTGCAAAATGACACACAAATCGCCACAGAGCAATATTGCATGCAAATGTTTAATTGAACGGTTTTTAGATAAATTGGCAACATTTTTTCAAAATAAATAAATAAATAAATAAATAAATAAAGTTGTAGTGTGTATTACTATTGTAAAATTTGTAAAGCCAACGGGACTGAGATCCTGATACCTAAAACAGTGTTGTGACTGTAATGTTGTCATTGGACTTGTGTTCAATAACTGGTTAAAAGCACAGTTCCATGATGTGTTTATTCAGTTTGATATCATATTTTTCAGATAACGTTCACTTCCAGCAGGCAGCGCAGATCTCCAAAGCTCTCGTTGACCAAGGAGTGGATTTTGAGTCCATGGTAAACACTTGATGAATCGAAATTCATTTAATGATGTAAAATCTGATGGAGGAATCCAAAAGTCTGAGACTTGCTTTCATTGTGCATTACATTTTGAAAACTATTAAAAGTTATACTACCAACAACTTAAGTGAAAAACAGAATATTTGCATGACTTTGAGAATTTGTTAGTATTTGATGTCCAAAGTCCCCATATTGTTTAATGGCATAGATTTGTGTAAAAACACAATGATAGTTAGATCAAATCTATTGAAATGTCTTAAAAACGTGATTCACTAGTAAACTGGTAAATAGTTTAAAAATAATAATTTTCTTTGTTACATTTTTTTTTAATGTAAAATGTTGTGTACCCAGATTTTCAGTGTGATCTCAGGCTTTTGAACTCCACTATACATCACACACACACACATTTCCTTAACTAAATACATGAATAATGTGTGTTACGTGTATAGTTCCTGATTCACTGTTATTAAGAGCAAACTAAGTTCCTAAAACTCCAGCATTTCTACTGTTTACTTTACACGCATCCATCTTCAACTCCCCTCTTCACTGTCTCTTAGTGGTACACGGATGAGGATCACAGTCTCGGAGGATCGGCCAATGCACACGTCTATACGCACATGACTCACTTCCTGAAAAACTGCTTCGCTTGATCTGTGGCTGTAGACGTCACATGACTCAGTTCCTGGAAATGTTCCTCAAATCGTTAAACAAGCCAGGTTTTTTTTTTCTTGACATGCTGTTAACCTTCAATAAAAATAAAAGAAAATCCTCAATAAACCAGGTTTATATTATTTTATTTTCATCCAGCATGATAGTGGACAGTAAGTACACAAGCAGCATGAAAATGTTTGAGCCAAAGCCGACTTCAGCGATCAGGGGTAATTAAGCAGCACTTTACCGCGTGACCGCACTGATTACTGATCATTTATTGCTTAGCAAAGAATTGAAGCTAATATTCCTTCACAGTAGAACTGATTTCAGCATTGTTCTGGAATTCGCAATAATTTAGGACCACACAAAATATCTTAAAATTTAAAGCGATTTATAAAAATAAAATAGAAAAACAAATTTATTTTTAAATCTAAAACAACAGACGCAACATTTCATGCTAGTTCTTTTGTGCAGATTTTTTATGCTCAGTTTCAGATCTCAGTGTTTGATTTACAGTAAGTTGTTCTGATTGTCAGTTTTTGCTTGCCTGTTTTTTTGTCTTTTTTTTTAAACAGGGTTTTTTTTTTTTTTTTAATAAAATTTTTGTAGTTTTAAATAATTACTTTTAAATTGAAAACTGCATGGCCATAATTAGCTAATTAGATGTTACCTAGGATGACCTTTCCTATGTAAAAATGTTAATTTGTCATAATTTTCTCTGCTTAGTTTTTTCTTAGGTTAAATTCCCCTATGTTCAATTGTCATATGTTACATTAATACAGTGCTCTATGATAAATGTTTCAATGTTAAATGTTTCTATCTAAATTCTCCTATTTTATTTTTCTTATGTGAAATGTTTTTCCTTTGCTTCTTGTTAAAACATTTTCAAAAGAATAATGCTTCATTTTACAAGTATAGAAATATTTATAATGAATATGACTCGGGGTTCCAAAGTATAATTCTGACTTATAGCTTTCAAAGATGATTTACTCATTTATCCAGATGAACTTTTTATAAACAGTTTGTGTAAGTGCCTCAGACTTATATATAACTCAAACCAGGAGATTTTAAACACTGTGTGATGAGAAGATACAATATTCAGTCATTCTGTTCGTACAAATAAATATTTTTTTGTAAATGTGTAACTACAGGCAAAGTTATTTACTGTACATGCAATAAACTTTTAAGTATTAAAACTATTAGTGTTTTGTATCCTGAGTACAGGAACATGAAGAGCATCACACCAGCACCAAGTTATGCTTATGTCAGTGTTCTTAAAATATTACATTCAAATTGAGCGCATTATTTAGCCAGCTACGTGTAGCACCAAATTCTGGATTCTGATGGGTCAGAAGGTGTTTATTAATGTTCTATAAAGCAGTGCAGCTACGAATCACAGGTTTATATTGATGTGCTCCTTCCAATAAGTTACATTTCTATAGTGAGAGCATATTAACACAAACAAATTAACTTTTTATTTTAAATTATCTCAATATTCTTTTGCATTATGATATCAAGATTTTAGTGTCTATAAATCAGGTAAATGCAATTTTCTGAATATTTAAAAGATTGTTAACGGCAACGTCGTGTGAGATTTTACACATACCGTATATTTAGGATTTTATAAATGGCCTAGAAGAGCATATTAGTACATTTTATTTTAATTATAAGGAATTTTTTTTTACTTAAAATAATTATTTTTAGATGAAATACAATCGATCACAAGCTGCACATTTCATGTGTTTCTAGCTTGTCTCTTGTAGCTCCTTATATTAGACAAATTAAAGTTAAAGTTAAAGAAGCATGGTACAATACTGATACAATATCGTGGTCGGATGTCACACAGTTATCATGATGCAGATGAGGCGAGTTGTCTGTAGGTGAGTTGTTGGGTGAAAAAGGCCAATAAGGCCTAATTGGTGCCAACAGTCTGTAAGTGAGTGTGTGAGCGAGTGTACAGTAGCACTTCTGTGTTTTTTTCACTCGCTTGATTTGCCAGGGTGCTTTCCGACACCTCAAAGAGACACGTCCTGTCTTCCTGCTTTAAGCAAACACAGGCTCGGGTCCAGCTAAGAGCAGGGTAATGGATTGGGACTAATGAATGAGTTCAGAGCGTGCACGGCCGCACGTATATTGTGTGAGTGTGTGTGAGAGGGGTGAATGAAGGGGGTTGTCTGATACCACTATAAAAGAGGGAGGCAGATGGAAGAAAAGTCAGAACAGAAAGCAACAAGGGAGACCAAAGAGGTTGCGCACGCACGGACGCACACACACACACACACACACCGACACACAGACTCTTCTGCACCGGTGAGTACTGGGGACCTCACACACACACACACACACACACACACACACACACACACACACACACAGAAGAAAGTTAAGAAGAAATTGAAACTTGGCAGTGGCCTTGGATATCAAGAATGTACATGTGTGTGTGTGTGTGTGTGTGTGTGTCAGGTATTCAAGATGAAAGGCTCACACTTCAGCGCTGGTCTTGTCCTGCTCCTCGTCCTCATCCAGAGCAGCCTGGAGCTCCCGTTACAAGACGAGACGATCAGGTGAGACACACACACCTCGCGTACGGAAGCCATCAAAGAAAATCAGTTGTTTAATCTGTTTAATCACATGTTTAAAGGAGAATTTGCTCAGATTTCTTGCTCAGCAGAAGTGAAAAAACACAGTTGACAAACCAAAAACATAAACGAAAAGGATCCGATTTAATGAATAGCTCAAATAGTCAAAGCTTTTTCTTCTAAAATGTTCTTTATTCATGGATTCATTGCAGTTAGATCATGTCATTAGTTTGTGTAGTTTGTGCAGGTGTTCTGTATGTCAGAAATTCCCATCATACTGAATAAGAAAACATCTTTCACAAAGTATCCTAATGGGTCAAATCTGCTGTAAAGGAGTCGGACTAGATTTAGAAGGTCTGATGTTGACTTTTGTGTTCAGATTTTGTGTAAATGGATGGTCAAATTCATTTTAAAGCGCTCCCATTGCCTCTGAGACAGAATATAAGAAAGTGAACTTTTAAAGTATTTCTAGGCTTAATCATTAATATTGAATGTGTGCTCAGAAAATGTGCTTGAAGATTATTAAAAAAAAAAAAAACTTGAAGAGGAACAACAGAAAAAAATAATCTCAAACAATTTCTTTAGTGTTTATTAACATTTCTGGAATTTATTATATATTAAAAGAACAATTACTGAATATCTGTTTAAAATGATTTTAAACACTTAGTGTGAATAAAGCTTAACTCTGCTTATTTATTAAACAATTACTAAGTGACACTAAAGCTTTAGTTTATTCACTAGTAGACAATAGTCCTAACTGATAATCCAAGCAGATTAGTTCCAGTTTTTAACACATTTAGTCACTTATAGATAGTTATTACAATAAGATAAAAAAAAATCTGGGCCTTGTATTTAATTTTTGCGGTTATTCTTATAACTGACCAGTGGCGTCTCTACATTAGGGGCGGGTGGGGTCGGGTCGGGTCCCACCAGATGTCGCTGTTGAACAGTGCTGGATTAGTAAATCAGTCTAATACCCAGCTATTATTCCATTTACATTCAATTCAATTTCATTTCATTTTATTTATATAGCACATTTGGTCAAAACATATTTAAACAATGTATTACAGATACACTGAATATAATGGAAATGAGTTTGAAAAGTGTGAGGAAATATGTATAAATTATAATTATCAGGTGAGCAAGCCAAGCTGTTATTTTAGCCAAAACTAGCAGGGCAATGAATCAATTTATTAAAAGTTAGAATTTGCCATTAGAGTAAAAATTTGAGATTAAAGATAGAGGATTTAAACATCATTTAGCTAGGAAAAGACAAAAACCTACTCCAACTTTTCTTCGCAAGCTGTGAGGATCTTACTTTGGTTATCTTATAACATATAAAGCAGTAAATGATCACTGTATAAGTTTGGATTTGTAATTCTTGTATAATATTATGATTCACGTTATTGTTAATGCTGCTCAATACTCCTACCTCCGCTTACACCTGCCCATGTTATATTAATGTGTCTTTACTGTTACTGACATACCTTAGTTATGATTTATATAGAATGAAAAAAATGTGATGCTTTCAGGTTGATTTACACGAAGCTTATCTGTTATTGTGTAATGGATTTAAACTGACTGCTGAAAAAATGTGCATCATTCATGTATCAACACTGTTAACTTAAGGGCAGAATCTGTGCTCAAATAACAAGTACTGGATGGTGAAGAACAAAAGAATGGTAAAAATCATGTTTATGTTGAGCCCTTTAAACCGAATGAAGTACATTACAAATCGAATTGAGCTGTATTTTAGAAAATAGACATAAGTATGTAAAATCTACACTAGGACAAAAATTTTTGTGTGTGTGTGTGTGTGTGTGTGTGTGTCTGTGTGTGTGTGTGTGTGTGTGTGTGTGTAGGTCAGTTTTAGCTTGTTAAATGTACTATTTTGATGGTTTACCTTAGCATTCATTCCAAAAAAAAAAAAAAAATATATATATATATATATATATATATATATATATATATATATATAAACTATATTTTACTTATGGATTTATTTTTCGTGGTTTGCCAATAATATCAAGAAAAATTGGTTGTTTTTCAAAATGTCAACGGTGAGAAATATGCTATGAAATTACATTTGTAATGTACTTGCATCTACTTCTTTTCTGTTCTATTATATTTAATGAGTTTAACATAAATATGCCAGGTTTTACCGTTCTTTATTTTTGTTCTTTATTCATGAGTGGACATTCTGCCCTTAATCTAAATATGTTACAAAAGATAAATGATATTTTTATCCCGTAAAATGTTTAACCTGTTAAATTCCTGTGAAGGTCAAAAACAATTGTACATGGAAATACATATTATTTTTTAACATTTATCTTCGTTCCCAGCTCAGAGACAGACGAGAGTCTCCTGGACGAGAGGAAAGACATGATGCGGGCGAGGAGACATTCGGAGGGAACATTCTCGAACGACTACAGTAAATACCTGGAGACACGACGGGCGCAGGACTTCGTCCAGTGGCTCATGAACTCCAAGAGGAGCAAGTGAGTGAGAATTGAGTTATCTGTTTTATTTTTTATATTTACTCATGACCCTGCAGGTTCAGAGTTAGAATATAATTACCTTATAAAAGAACTCTACATGCACCATTGTAAGGAGAAAACATACAGACTTAAGGTTCGAAACTCTGTATACTGAAGAGTGATATTCTTTTTTTTCTTGTGTGTAGGTCACTTAAAAACACAAAATTTTATAATACATTCAATTCTAAATATATTCCTAAATTTTATTATTTTTTAAATTTATTTTTACTTTTTGTTGTTGTTTTAAAATCTAGGTAGCAAGAATTAAACTAGATAAGATATCGATTTTAGTTTTATAATTTTTCTGTTTTTCTCAAACTCGCCTCATTAGTTCGCATTGAGAATGGAGACAGCACTGAGCTAAATCCTCTTCGTCCTAAATCACTTCCTGTCCTCGCGCTCCACTGCACTTTACTTGCATTTTACCTCAAGCACTTTTTCATCTAGGCTTTTATCCTCTCCCGATGCGTGTCGATATGGATAATAAAGTGTTTATTTATTTCTTTTCCCTATCTGACAGCGGGCCGGTGCGGCGCCACGCTGACGGCACCTACACCAGCGACGTCAGCTCGTACCTGCAGGACCAGGCGGCTAAAGACTTCATCACCTGGTTAAAAAGTGGCCAGCCCAAACCAGAGTAGGCACCACCACCACCACCACCACCACTACTATCATCAGCATCATCATCGCCACGGCAACCTCACCTACTGTGCCTTATGGAGAAACAGATACATAGAGATTGATAGATAGAAAGAGAGAAATTTATAGCAAATTAAACTCTTCAGTTATATTATATTCTATTTATATTTTCCCTTTATCGCTCTTTTTTTTTTTTTGTGCTTCTTTGGCCTTGTCTCTTTCGGATGACCCTGTCCTAACCCCTTGCTATGAACTGGCAACGCTAATAAATCACGCTGAATTAACTCTGCTACTCATCTCTTTGGCTTTGGGAGCTTTGTGGTGAAACATGTTACGTCTCTGATCATTAATGCTGAAAAAATTGAGGTGGAAATGCTGCTAATCTGCTCTTTGGGTGTCTGGGCTTTGGTATACTTTGCTATGTTCTCACACACACACACACACACACACACACACACACACACACTTTCCAAAAAAAGGGAAAAAAACAGAAAGACAGTAGCATAGCTGCCTTTCAGGTCAATGCTAACAAAAAGCTACTAATCTTTTAAACTCTTAACTTGATTCTTAACTCTCTCTCTCTCACACACACACACACACACACACACACACACACACACACACACACAGGGACTTAGCAATTCTAGCAATGATTTTTACTGCTAACTACAATGTGAAGGCTAATAATCTGACTTCTGGGTGTGTAAACTTTTGGGATTTTTTCCCTCTCGTAATCACACACACACACACACACACACACACACACACATACACATACAGAAAGAGACAGAAGAAGAGAAGAGAGAGAGAGAGAGAGAGAGAGAGAGAGAGAGACTTAGCTATGCTAGCTTGTGTTCATTACTTCAATTTGTAGCCATTCTAATTACAGTGTGGTACATTTGTCTTTTTCCTATCCTAAACACACACACACACACACACACACACACACACACACAATATTTACAAATACAGCACTGTTTAGTCATTTCTCGCTAGCATTTGTGTGGACATATATGGCGTTACAATTCATAATTTCAGGTTAGCACGTTAGTAGTAGCCATAGCACAATTACTCTTTTAATTAATGCTAAAATAACCATTGTTAATGAAATTTGTGCAAGCCTGCTTAGCTCAGCGGTAAGCAAGGCCCTTAACCTAATGAGTTAAATGGAAGTCGTTGTGGATAAGAGCGTCTGCAAATATGTATACACAGATACAAACGTCTGCCATCCTAAAGTTTGAAGACTTTTGAGAGGACAAGGCTTTGAAACATTTTTGGGTCACGAGAAAGGACGTCTATTTTAACATTAATGACATAAAAACATGTGCTAGCTGGGATTACACTACTAGGATAGGAATCTAATTGAAATGAAACAAATGAAGTGCGAATGCTACTCATGTGCACACATACAAGCAGACCTTCTCCTACGTTATCCTTAGAATTAAGTACTAAGATTAGCATTAACGCTGATTTCTGTGCTAATTCACACCATACATGCTAAAACATTGGTGTTTTGTGTCACCAACGTAAGGCTACAAGCTATATATATATATACATGCTATACAGGTATATATGCTGTAATCCCGGGTGTGACGATGCTCGTGTTGTGTTCATGCTCAGTGCTGTTCAGAGGAAGAGCTCGTACACGTCACGCAAGAGACACGTGGACGGCAGCTTCACCAGCGAAGTCAACAAGGCGCTGGACACCATGGCCGCCAAGGAGTACCTCCAGTGGGTCATGAGCTCCCAGTCGTCAGCGAGGTAGTGTCTTTAAACAGAACTATACATGCATGTTATACTATACAAGTGTATACCTTCATATGGAAACGACAAGTAGTTTGATTACTCAGGAAATTATCTGTTTTTAAATTGTACGTCATCATTGCATCACGGTCTATAGTGACATTAAAGGTGCATTAGGCAAAATGTCCTGCTGAATGTACTGTAGCTAGAATATCCCGGGTCATTTCTAGTAAAGTAGAATTAGCATTAGCAAAAAACTGCCATTTCAAGTGCACTTGGTTTTTTTTTTTTTTTTTTTAGCTATGTAACACACATAGGCTAAAAATAGCATAACACATAAGGCATCATGCTGAAGCCATGCCTTAAACTATTATTTTTTCCTAATGAGTAACATATTTTAAGCTGGTGTTACGTATAAAGATTTGGCCCTAAAATCTAAAGTTATATTATCACTCACATCACTTCCAATTTCAAGTTTTGGGAGCAAACCGTATTAAAGATAAAAGTTATTCCAAAATGGCCGACCAACATTAGGTTAACCCTTAGGAGTCTGAGGGTGTTTTGGGGCCCTGAAGAAGTTTTGACATGTCTTGACATTTGTATATTTTTCAGTTACTTATGAACATATAAATGTCTAAAGGCTAACTACACTGTTGTACACAGATGTTTCCAGACATAGCTACAGTCAAGCTAACGTAAACTACCTTCTTTTGCAGCGGTAAGCGACACTGAATTCCCGAAGAAAAACCGAGTGCTTCCCGTTTGTTCTTCACCCTGAGAATCTTCAAATGATGGAAAAGCCATAGCCCTTAGACAGACGTGATATGACACAGGAAATCAAAAGCCATTTACGCATATATTTAATACTCAGTTGTTTGTACTGTGGATATTTATTTGCCGTAGATTTATGCTATGCGATAAAAGACAAATATATAAAAAAGAAATATTTTTCTATAGATTTGTGCTATTTTTAATGCTTGATATTTATGAACTGGTTATAAAACTCAGGTGAAATGTTTTCAAACTCTCAGGTTTAGGAAATGTGAGAGAAAATGATGTGTGTAAAAAAAAATGGTGTCCTGCTCTGCAAAATAAAACTTCATGTTCAATAAGTAGCTTTTCTTTTATCACATGGGACATTATGCTTATGGCTCCCTTAATGTTGTTTACATCAGATACATGTGTAATGTCATGGGATGGGGGGGAAAGTTCATGTAATAATAAAAATAAATGCAAATGTTTTTATAAAAATTTGCAAAAGCTAGAGAAATAGTTCTACTTTAGCTATCTTAGCATTAATATTATTAAAATTTTAGAATGATGAAATTCACACTAACAGATTAAATCACTTCTCTAAACCAGCCCTTCTTATATAAACCTGTTTTTTCATCTTTTTGATTTTTAACATATTTAGCTTTCTATATTTCTTCTTCTTTTTTCTTACTTTTTGGTCTCATTAAGCTCAATGTCTTGAGATCATATTGGTCCAATTTGGTGGCACTTATATAAATCTATGCAGCAAAATCTTGTGTGAAGGCAACGCTGCAAGCACAGGGCTGTGCCAAGTTATTAGCCACTTTTCAGGATGTGTTTAAGGCAATGTTTAAGGCATTGTCACTGCTGAACAGTTTAAGATATCGAATGTTCCAATGTCTTGAGATCATATTGGCCTGGTTCGATGGCGATTGCATAAATCCCCTAGGAGTATATCAAATAGCATCGGGTGCATTTTGCAAACAATCCAAGATAACTGACGTATTGACCTGATTATATGACTTCATGTTGAGTAGAGTGCATGACATGCATAGTGAACGTTGTTCAGCTCAATGACATCTAAACGTGTGGCGAGTTTTAAATGTATACATGCAAGTGTGTGAGTTGGGCAGCAAAAATCTTCTGTGAAGGCCATGTGCCACGCCCAGGACCCGGCCACTCAGGGGTCCAAATGGAAGCAGATTCCAACCTGGGTGCTGATTATGATGACTTTTTGAGCTTATAAAGACCTCCAAAAAGTCCCAGATGATTAAAAAAAAAAACCTTGCAAAATAACAATACATAATAATCACATGACATCAGTGCTATCAGAGCTTCAGAGTATTCGAGCTGTCATTATAGTGCTTGGGCCCTAACCAGGATAGAATATTAAACACGGTAGAGGGGAAAAAAAACTAGGGACAATAAAGTATTAGTTTGATGAGAGCACAGAATAAATGACAAAATTAAAAAAGACATGAGAGGATAGATATAAGCAGTGGGTTATGTATTATCGAGAGACACATTTTCTTCAGTTAAAACAGTGTAAGAAATGTAGGAGTCTTTTGTCTGATTGACTGAATGATCCGGGTCACGCGAAGGCGGTGACGTAACAACGTAGCGACGTCTCCGTGCGCTGCGTGAAAGACGTCTCTACGTTGTTACGAAGCGTGAGGAGGCGGTGGCTCGACTACGTTCGAGGACCTTTTGCAGTCACCACCGGCCGGCGCACAGGGTCAGGGACACACAGTGTACACACACACGTACAGAAGAAACGGTCCAGTCTTCTTTAAATCCTACTTTTAATCCACTCAGCGGAGGTTTTCAGGATGATTAAGAACGGACACCACGCCGGCCAGGAGCCCGGAGGAGCGGAAGCGTCTCACCGCGGAGCCGAGAAGAGAAAGAGGGTAGTCCGAGTGTGGTGTGACGGCTGGTGCGTAACTTACATTTACCACAGAATTTCCAAAAAAAAAAAACAACACAACTACCTCAGAAACTGTAAAGTAATATCTGAAACAGACTAATGTCTGGAAATAATAAAACATAAAGAGTTTAAACAGTGTTTAGTTAGCCGCCTAGCTAACGCTCTGATGGTTCCCAAATATATATGTGTATCCTGTAGTACATGACTACACAGGGCGCAGGATAATGTTACTTACAGCCTAGCTAGTGCACTTTGTGTTCTAGACTGAATGTATTGGGGATTGGTCCGACTACTGAAGCGCTGCTTAGAGTTAATGATGAACATTAAACTGATATGAAGTGAAGTCAACTTTTGGATGTGTGTGTATGTATATATGTGAGTGTGTGTATGTATATATGTGAGTGTGTGTATGTATATATGTGAGTGTGTGTATGTATATATGTGAGTGTGTGTATGTATATATGTGAGTGTGTGGATATGTGAGTGTGTGTGTATATATGTGAGTGTGTGTATGTATATATGTGAGTGTGTGTATGTATATATGTGAGTGTGTGTATGTATATATGTGAGTGTGTGTATGTATATATGTGAGTGTGTGTATGTATATATGTGAGTGTGTGTCTGTATATGTGGGTGTGTGGATATGTGAGTGTGTGGATATGTGAGTGTGTGGATATGTGAGTGTGTGTGGATATGTGAGTGTGTGTGGATATGTGAGTGTGTGTGGATATGTGTGTGTGTGTGGATATGTGTGTGTGTGTGGATATGTGTGTGTGTGTGGATATGTGTGTGTGTGTGTGTGTGTGCTCGTGCACGTGTTTTTCTGCATCTGATATAAAAAAAAGAAAGAAAAAAAGTGGAATTTCACTGAC
>JAAGKR010013599.1:0-13569 GCA_011419295.1 Clarias macrocephalus
GCGTGTGCGCGTGTGAGAGAGGTGTGTGTGTGTGTGTGTGTGCGTTGTGATAGAGGTGCGTGTGTGTGTGTTAACATTTGTAATGTGTGTGTGTGTGCATGTGTGTGATGTATGAGTGTGTTTGTGTGTGCATCCATGTGTGTGTGTGTGTGTATGTGTGTGTGTGTGTGTGTGTGTGTGTGTGTGTGTGTGTGTGTGTGTGTGTGTGTGTGTGTATGCTGAAAGAAAAGCATCACACTATGATGATGTGACTCAATGTGATGTCATTGAACATGATGTTACTGAACGTGTCACTGAATATAATGTCACTCAATATAATGCCACTCAGAAAGTTAATCATTTTTCGGCGTACGTTTAAGGCAATATCACGGCTGACCCATTTGAGATATCAAAAATCCCTCTACAATTTTGCATCCTCAATGTCTCAAGTTTTTTGTGCCTACGTGAAAGTGTGTATGAACTATCCAGCTAAATATTGTGTGGGGTCCCCGGGCCACGAGACTCTCAGGCATCTTGATGGCAGCAGATTCCAATTTGTCTGCCAAGTTTTATGAAGTTTTGAGCATGGTAAGACCCCCGAAAAGTCCAAAAGGTTGGAAAAAAAATAATATCCTTAGGACAACTAGAGGGTCCTGCGCACACCTTATAGTGCTTGGGCCCTAATAATAGTTGCAAGTAACGATGATGGGCCCAAGCACCCTGCGCCATCGCCACCCCGGGCGCATTGCACAACCTGTGTTATTCAAGTGTGTCAAGACCTCGAAAAAGCCATCGCCACCTGCAGATGCTGAAAGAAAAGCATCACACTATGATGATGTCACTAAATGTGATGTCACTGAACCGCACAACCTGCACACATCACACACTCTACAGGGCTAATGTCAGTTTGGGCCCTAAATATTTGTTGAGTGCTTTTGTGTGTGTGTGTGTGTGTGTGTGGATGTGAGTTTGTGTGTTAACATGAGTGATGTGTGTATTATTTTGTGTGTGATGGGTGTGTGAGACAGATGTGAGTGTTAAAAATTGTGGTGTGATATACGCGAGTATGAGTGTGTTTGTGAATATGTGCATGTGTGCGTCTGTGTGAGTGTGAGACTTAACATTGTGATATAATTGTGTTTGTGCTTGTGTGTGCGTCTTAAGAGAGGTGTGTGTGTGTGGGTGTTATTATTTGTGATGTGTATGTGTGTACAATAGGCCGCAGATGCTGGAAAATAAGCCACACACTATGATGTTCCTGAATGTGGTGTCACCGAACGTGTCACTGAATATAATGTCACTCAATATGATGCGACACAGAAAGTTATTAATAATTTTTCGCACGTTTAAGACATTATCACGGCTGACCCGTTTGAGATATCAAAAATCCCTCCACAATTTTGCATCCTCAGTGTCCTTAGATCACATCGGCCCGGTTTGGTGGCGGTCGTATAATTTCCCTAGGAGGAGTATATCAAAATCCTTCGGGTGTGTTTTTGCAAACGACCCAAAATAACCAGACTCCTGTTGAGTTGAGCCCAGGACATGCAGTGCGAAAGTTGTTCGGCTCAATAAGCTCTAAAGGGGACGAATGGAAGACCGCATTCAACACCCCCACTGGTCATTATGAGTACCTGGTGGTTCCGTTTGGTTTAACCAATGCACCGGCGGTCTTCCAGGCGCTCATTAATGATGTTCTTAGAGACTTTCTTAATGTCTTTGTGTTTGCATACCTTGACGACATCCTGATCTTCTCACGCTCATTAGAGGAACATAAGCATCACGTGCGTCAGGTCGTTCAACGTCTGCTGGAGAATAAACTCTATGTCAAGGCTGAAAAGTGTGAGTTTCACCGTGAATCCACCTCCTTTCTGGGGTACGCCATATCACCATCAGGCATCCAGATGGATCCAGTCAAGGTAAGGGCCGTCACAGATTGGCCAACACCATCGTCAAGGAACTTCAGCGCTTTTTGGGCTTTGCCAACTTCTATCGACGTTTTATCCGTGCCTTTAGCATTGTGGCATCGACTTCAACAATGAACTGGAGAGAAGTATCAGGGAAGGTGAGGATGGGTGCTGTGGTGAAGCGCCGCTTGAGTCCCTTGAATGCCCACTTACGTCTCTTACATCCAGTCTGGAGGGGTGTTAAATAGAGAGCTGTGATTATCTGGGATTTAGAACAGGTGTGTTTGGAGAGATGAATGAGGCAGTGAAAAGCAAGGAGTGGGATGGAACATAGAGCAGGAGTGTGCAGGTGTTCATGACCTTACTTGAGATGTGGGCATGACCTGGCGTGCCGTGACAGATGAAGCTGTCAGAGGAGGTGTCAGAGTCATCTTAACAATCACTACTAATGAAGTAAATGTAGATCACAATGTGGAAAACTGACTCAGTATTAAAAATTAATCACGTTACTGTGTGTGTGTGTGTGTTTGTGTGTGTGTGAGGGTTAGTGTGTGTGAGAGTGAGGGAGAGAGGTGTGTGACGTGTGCATGTGTCAGTCTGTGTGTGACGAGGAAATGTTCGGATGAGAGTCTGTGTGATGTGAGTGATGTGTGGTTATTTTGTGTGTGATGTGTGTGTGAGACATGTAACTTGTAAGTGCGTGTGTGCGCGTCGTGAGAGAGGTGTGTGTGTGTGTGTGTGTGTGTGTGTGTGTGTGTGTGTGTGTGTGTGTGTGTGCGTTGTGATAGAGGTGCGTGTGTGTGTTAACATTTGTAATGTGTGTGTGTGTGCATGTGTGTGATGTATGAGTGTGTTTGTGTGTGCATGCGTGTGTGTGTGTGTGTGTGTATGTGTGTGTGTGTGTGTGTGTGTGTGTGTGTGTATGTGTGTGTGTATGTGTGTGTGTGTGTGTGTGTGTGTGTGTGTGTGTGTGTGTTAACATTTGTGATGGTGTCACTCAATGTGATGTCATTGAACATGATGTCCTGCGCACCTCATAGTGCTTCTTAATATGTTATGGAGTCCGGTGATCTGTATAAACGCCAAGTTGGGAAAATCATGTTCGAGAAAACGACACATTCTGTATCTGCAAAGTTAAGTTTGGAAGTGAAACTCAGTTTTTACCCTCTTCAGGGTCACTCTGATCGTTTTGGTTCATGCATATTTCCTCACACATTTCATTCTCATTTCTCTATCAGTTTCTGTAACATGCGGTGTAAGAGCATAGAAGTGTTATATGAATAGAAATGGGTTATATTTGTTTATTTTTTATATTTTTTTATTTATTCTAATGTTCAAATAAAACATGATTTTCAGAGTATATCATTTGTTGTATCATCTGTTTACAGCGTTGGCTGATTTTGTGATTGAGACCCATGGGTTACATTGAAATAATTGTTATTATTAGTAGTAAACCAAGCTTTAGTAACCTTGGACAAATCACAATATAAGCTCCCTCTCTCTCACACACAAATAGCGCATGAAATCGTGTAAAACCAAATGAGACTAGGGCAAAAAAATATAAGCAGTGAAAAATACAGTAGTATTATACTATATACTATACAGTGTCAGGGATAACCTCTAGAGGGCACCAAAGCGCCCCGAGTCTTTTGTTTTGTAGTTTGTTTCGTTGTACTTCATTTCCCAGTTTGCACCTCGGTCAGGTGACGTGGGCGCTCACCTGAACCGAGTTGATCATTACTTTCTTTATAAATAGCTTGCTTTAGTTCAGTTATTGGTCTAGCATCTGTTAATTTCACCTTGTAAATCTATGTAAGTTTAGTTCGTGTTTCCCCGTGGTCGTTATACGTGTTTTGGTTTTTGTTTTCTTATAAAGTATATTTGTTTGTTTGATTTCCCTGGTTTTCTGTTAATAAAACATCGTTCCTTTAAAAACCTGGACGTCTGCGTTTATGCCTCGATCCCGGAACATGACAGAATGCTAGACCGTAACAGAGGCATAGCAGACAAGCCCTTCCCCCGGGAGATTCTTTTGGGGTGGGCAACGATGTTTGCGCGTTGGGAGGACAACGCTGAGGGCGAGCGGATTCCCAAGCGGCGTGGCAGAAAAAGGAGAAGGAGAGCAGGCAGGAAGACGCAGGTCATGGCGGAGCAGGAGGAGCTGCGGAGAGAGCTGACAGCTCCTTTACCTCGCTACAGCGACGATGAAGAAAGTGAGCTTTACTGTATGCCGTTCGGCGAAGACGCCGAGCTCCTCTTTCCGCCACGCAGCTGCACCGCGCCGCAGAGCACAGCAAGCTCCCGCCGCTGCACCTCGCCGCGGAGCACAGCGAGCTCCCGCCGCTGCACCGCGTCGCCGAGCACAGCGAGGAGGACAGCGAGCTTCTTCCGCCACCGCAGTCATGCGCCGCCGAGGACCACGAGGAGGACAGTGAGCTTCTTCCGCCGTCGCAGTCATGCGCCACCGAGGACAACGAGATCCCTCTTCCTCCGCCGCTGCCGTCATGTGCAGCCGAGGACAGCGAGCTTCCCCTTCCTCCGCCGCCGCCGTCATGGGCAGCCGAGGACCGCGAGCTTCTTCTTCCTCCGCCGTCGCCGTCATGCGCAGCCGAGGACAGCGAGCCTCCCCTTCCTCCGCCGCCGCCGTCATGCGCCGCCGAGGACCACGAGCTCCCTCTTCCTCCGCCGCCGCCGTCATGCATCGTAGAGGACAGCGAGCTTCCCTTTCCTCCGCCGCCGCCGTATCTCAGCGAGGAGGACAGCGAGCTTCTTCTGCCGCCGTAATCATGCGCCACCGAGGACCACAAGCTCCCTCTTCCTTCACCTCCACACTTCAGCGAGGACAGCGAGCTTCCTCCGCCGCCACCGTCATGCGTCACCAAGAACGGCAAGCTTCATCATCCTCCGCCGCTCTGCGTCAATGAAGACGGCGAGCTTCATCTTCCTCCACCGCCCTGGGTCACTGAAGACTGCGCACTTTCTCTGCCTCCAACTCCCTATTGCATCAGGCCATTGGGCCCTCCGGACATAAAAGCCAGCCTCTGGTTGAGAGGGGCAGATATTGGACCCTGGGGGTTGTGCCCCGGAGTTGCGCCCTTTGAGGGGGGGTTATGTCAGGGATAACCTCTAGAGGGCGCCAAAGCGCCCTGAGTCATGACATACAGTAGTATAGATGTAGTGGGTCATTTACAAATGAACACCTGGTTGGGTTATTTTGATCCAACAACTGGTTTATTCTTCATTCTCTGGTTTCTCCAAACTGCAGCCTGCAAAATGTTCAAAATATTACTGTTATTGTGTCACAAAGTGTAGTTTTAAGAGCTGTTTAGGCGAGAATGTATGAATTCTGAATTTTGGAGACTTGAGCTCCAGACAATCCCCCGGCGCTCTGCGCTCATGTAGCCGCCCAACGCAGCCTCATTGCAGAAAGAACGTCTGAGCCGCTGGCTGTGATTTCTCTGTAGTGGTTAAAACGGCGGATGTATTTTATTTTGTGTATTTCTAACTGCTATTCTTTGGTATAATACGGTTATAGTATAATATATCACGGCTGTGTGACGTATCCTGTACTCTGTGTTCCAGACTCTTTGGTGGAGAGTGCTGATATTTGTTTTAAAGTTTTTTTTTTGTATTTTGTATTTGATGTTACCTACACAAAGGCGTGTCTTCCCACCTGGGAGTTTCTCCAGCATACTGTAGATCAGATTGATGGACATGAGTCCTCATATGTTACATTTTTGCAAACAACATTTTTTTCAGATCACATTTAATCAATAATATTTCAAGAAATTTGATTGTTTTAATTCTTACATTTATTTTGAAGTAAATTAAATAATAATAAGTAAAATAGTAAAATGAATAATTTAATGGTTTAAATAGTTAAAATAAAAAGTTTAAATATTAAGATGGGGAATGTTTGATGTCATGTGGGCATTATAAGATTTTTAGCGAAAACATCTAAATGAAAAGTGGCAGCTGGCACACCTAAAAATAGATGCAGGATTCAGTGGCGGCCGGTAAATACGGGGCGCAGGGACGCCGCCCCCCTAAAGTTAGGCAGAGAAGAATGCTACTTTAACATGAAATTATTTAACATAATAATTAATAATTTTAATAATGAAATAAATTCATTTAGTCACAATATTCCGCTGTATATCTTAATATAATTTCTTTGAAATTGAAAAAATCTAAAGTGTATTACGTTCATTTGTGTTCGTGTACGCGGGGTGCCGGAGAAACGAGTGTCTATGTAGGCACATAAAGCTTTGAAAAGCATGTGACCTGAGGCTGAGCCTTGATTAGAGCTTTTCAAATCATCCTGGGTCGCAGCACTGTGCGCCCTGAACCCTCCCACTTTTGTTCTTAGCGAATCATATTATTTTTAAATATTTGGGATTGGACCATTCTCAACACTCTTTTCCAGCACTTTTAATGGCGAGCGGAGCTGCTGACTGGATGTGATGTGAGTCAGGCCTTTATTTTATACTAGTAGTAGTGATGCTTAATCATCTGATAAATGGCTATTTACAGGCAAGTATTAAAAGTTTAATTAAAATTTTGTTTGTGCCCCCCCAAAAAAATGTTTTTGCACCGGCCGCCACTGGCAGGATTATTGTTATAGTCTAAATAAAAATGCTTTATTAATTGTGGGCTATTGTTGTTTACTTACAATATTTGTTAATTTAATTTAAATGAGGTTTGGGCTCAGGGTGTTGAGCCACCATTGTGATCCTCCTCTTTAATTTCCTGTGTAATCTAATTATCACTCAACCGCACGCATAAAGTTTTCGAGAGCGCGGAGGAATTTTGTTGTACTAAATAATATTTATGCAGTATAATCAGGGCCTCTTATTCCTGGGTTGTTGTTGTTTTAGTGTTACTGTGTGTGCTTCAGAAAGTGAGGCAACATTTAAATGCAAATCCTTTACCCCTCCCCAGGTGTGAATCAGCGGTTCTCTCCTATACATTCAGAGAAACTGAAACTGGATCTGAGGCTCTTCTGAAGACCTGCAGTGCTTCAGGCCTCTTTTTACATTTCTGTAATTTTCATCTTCTGGATTCCAGATTCTAACAGACATTGTTTACCAAAGCATGGATTGTATTTTTATACGAATTACATCATCTGAAATTTGTTTACCATTAGTTTATATAAAAGCAGACATTTCCCTTTCTGTAAGTATATATTTTAGTTTTATTATATATTATAGTTTGACGCACTCAAGTTCACCGAAAACAATACAGAAGGCACACCCTGTTTACTTTCATTATTTTACAAAATCATAATGTTTTTTAAACGTTTTCTAAAGGAGCTGCGGCTCATTAATCCGTGAGAGAATGAACTAAGGTCTGAGGCGTCGGTCTATAGTTATATAGCGCCAATCAGTGGTAAAAGTCAGCAAACGCACAAACCCAAATGCTGTGAGGAGTGGTGGTAAAACTAGAGTACCGCTGGAGTACCATCTGTATGTGTGTAGAATAGGCTGCAGATGCTGAAAAAAAAGCATCACACTATGATGTCACTAAATGTGTTGTCACTGAATGTGTCACTCAGTATAATGACACAAAGTTATTAATCACTTTTCAGTGTGAGTTTGGTGGCGATCATATAAATTCTCTAGGAGGAGTATATCCCAATCCATGGGGTGCGTGTTGACGACACCAAATAACCGGCCTCCTGTTGAGTTGAGCCCAGGACATGCAGTGCGAAAGTTGTTCACCTCCATGAGCTCTAAATGTGTGCCGAGGGCCCTGGGCCACGCGCCTCTCAAGCATCCTAATGGCAGCAGATTCCTACCTGTCTGTCAATTTTCACTGTTTGAGTAAGTTAAGACTCCCTAAAATAGTAAAAAGTAGAATAGAAGAAGAGTTCCTTCCAAATGTCAATATTTTTAACATTTTAATTATAATGGCTGAGTAATTATCACACCAATCAGAACAGCTAATACGTTGCAGTAATTTGTTACAGATCAAATGTATTGGTTACATTAAAATAATACTAACATGAAAATTAAAAGTAAACATAAGAACATTAGAAGTAAAAATAAGAAGCTGCTCAGTCATTATAATGAGACTTTTTTTAATTTATTGAATCAAAAATCTAAATTGAAACATAATCTAAAATTAGATATTTTACAATTAATTACACACACACACACACACACACACACACACACACACACACACACACTCACCTGATACAGAGAGTGTAACAGCATTACTGGTCTGTGAGAGTTGAGAGTCTCTTCTCCTCCCTCTGCAGGTGTATTTACCACTGTTATAATCTGTGACTGTAAACGTCTGTGTTGTTGTTGTGAGGGATGTGTAGCCTGTTACACCGTCTCTATACCAGCTGTATGTCCACTCAGTGTTTCTTTGGTTCTGTATGGTACAACTGAAAGTCACATTCTCTCCTCTGAACACCTGTTTCGAAGGTTTAATATCCAACACAGGTTTAGGACACCCTGTATACACATACACACACACACACACACACACACACACACAAACTATTAATCAAAGAATAACAGAATGTATGTAAACATTCAGTGTAAAAACAGTAAATCTGTTCACATGTAAATGATTAAACTCTGTCACACAACAATCACTACTGATGAAGTAAATGTAGATCACAATTTAAACAAAGATTAAACAAAATGTTTCCAGCAGACACGAGCTGTTTGATGTAGAATCATCTGGATACGAGCTGTAGGAAGTGTTACTACATAAGGAGTCAGGAAGCACAATGAGGATGTTCGTTTATGTAAGGTTTTATAATATGATACACTCTCCATGCCTGGGTTACAGTGTGTTAGTTATCATGCGTTGTGACAAAATAAGTAAATACAATCCTGTGGGATTTACAGGAAAAAAAACCTTGTAGCTGTGATTGAGAGAATAATTCTGTAAACAATACGGTAGAAATGAAAAACAACTTTAGAGTGTCAGGGGTAACTCAGTGGCCAAGGCATTGGACTGTGGTTCAGAAGATCTTAAGTTCAAACCCCACGACCACCAAGTTGCCACTGCTGGGCTCTTGCCAAACCCTCTACTGCTCAGATGTATAAAAATGTACGTCGTTCTGGATGAGGGCGTCTCCCAAATGCCTAAATGTAAATGTAAGCTAAACTAGTGTTGTTTGACTTGAATTCCAGCTCAGCTCACACTGGCCCTGCTCAGCCGTGCTCACTTTAGGTAGAGTTTTCAGGAAGGCAGGAATTGCAATGCCCCCATGTGGCTGGATTGTGTCACTACATTGAGTCTAAAATTGGTCCAATCACACATCAATATGATTCGTACTGTATCTCTGAATGAAGACAAGAGGAACATTTACATAACAGTGATGCAGGTCTATCAGGCACATTACTGTTCATTTTACAGACTTTTTATCAGAATGTTTATCCTCCATAACGTTCTGCATCTTTATGATCACTGAGTGTCAACAAGAGAACAACACACTGAAGGTAAAACACACTGATCTGTGAGCAGTGACTGATTTCTCTTCTTACAAGTTCATGATAATTAGCTAGGAGTTTGTACAGTGTGTGTAAATGTTGCTGTGTTGTGACGCTGCTCACATGTTCAGTGTTGTACAGAATCACTTACAGAAAGTCTCTTACTCACCAGTAACACTTAGTGAGAGATCATCACTGTAGAGTGTGTAGTAGACTGGGTTTCCTCTTCCAGCTCTGCACCTGTACTGACCTCTATCAGAGACACTCACTGAACTGATGGTGTAGGAGGAGGACAAGGGGAAGGGAGAGGAGTAATATCTTGCAGTCCCAGTGGCCTGTGTGGGTGTGGTCCAGTAAATCGTCCATCCAGTATATTTTGTCTCCAGTCTGCAGGTCAGATTCACTTGGTTTCCTGTCAGTGCAGCTCCTATAAGACCTGAAGTGAGTTCAGGTTTGGTGTTTTCTGTAAAATAATGAAACATGGTATAAGATGTCAGGTTGTTTTTACCCAACTAATCACATCTAGAATAAAATGTTATTACTGTTTCTGAGATGAAGTTAAACCACTTGTTTTAGTTTTTAGTTTTTGGTTAGACACATGATCAGTTTGCTGAGATCAGAAGTTGAGATTTACTTTCCTTTGTCCTTCATTTTAACATACAGGGTCTTAAAATTTCATCACAGTCTATTATTAGCCATCATTTTATTTAAAATGATATCCATATTTGATTTTAATTTATAAACATGTTTTTTATTGATCAATATAAGAAGATATTTATAGATAATATACTTATAAGAACATGGAGAGAAAAGATTAACAGAGACAGAGAGTTATGATAGAGTACGTCTTTTTATCTCAGCTCCACACTAAGCAGATGAGCAAAATAAATAAATTATTATATGAATGTCTGATTGTAAATGTTGTTTTTGGTCCAAATAATCAGTGTATCAGTGTGTACAGTCCCACATACGTTCATGTGATTTCTCATTAAATAACTTCAATAATCGTGTTTAATCTGACAGGAAAGACAACATCACTAACTGCCTGCTTCACCTGCATGTGTTCCCTGATTGGCCAGCTTGTATGAGAAACATTACAGTATGTAGTCCACGGGAATGCCTATAACTGCTGTGCTTACCGCCGCAGCAACATGACAGCGACCAAAATAAATAAGTCGCAATTCTTGTCATTCATGAAACTACCACCAGGTGGCGCAAAGAGATATTTTCATTTGACGCAGTTTTCAAAAAAGTCATATATTGTATTGAAGAAATATTACAGTGATGGTAACTTCTACCTCCGAGTACTTTATACAACAAACATGAAAAATCAGAACCAGATCTACTGACACTTATTATAGACTAATGAGTAAAACAAAATGGTTAAATGTTGTTTAGACAGACAAGTTCACTAGCTGACAATTTAATTTAATTTGTACAAAGAATTAACTGTTATATAGTCTATCTCTGATTGTATCATCTGATTATTATTATATCTGATTGTCATTATTATTTTTTTTAAATGCTACATTTAAAGACATATATTGGTTTGCTCTTGTTGCGTCAAATGAGATGTAGTGAGTCATTTACAAAAGAACACCTGGTTGGGTTATTTTGACCCAACAACTGTTTTATTCTTTCTGGAGTAATTCTCTGGTTACTCCAAACGGCAGCCTGCAAAATGTTCAAAATATTGAAAATATTACTGTTATTGTGTCACAAAGTGTAGTTTTAGTTGTTATTTATGTGAGAATGTGTGTAGAGCTCAAACCCTCCATCGGTCATTAAAGATAGCGTCTATATATATTCCATTTGTATTTTCCATTTATAAAATAGCATAAAAAATCATGGGTTGTGTATAGAGTAATCAAAAACAATACAAGGCATGTTATGATGAGGAAACTTTCCATCTCTTCCATTCCAGTGATTAAAAAATGGTAACAATGTCAATTTTAGAATCTGCAGAAGCTCAGTGGTCCACGCTTTTCTCTCAATACACCATTTCACAGGGGTGGAGCTAAGAAACGTGCATCTCGGTTAATTAATCCTCGCGCCTGGTTTAGTATTCAATGCGCACCGTTTGTTCGGTTTGTATATCTGTTATGTTACAGCTATATTATAACACTCAGAAAGACGTTTTATTTGAGGTAATGTGACTGATGTGCCTAACTTTTGTCAGCAGAGCCTCTGTTTCACTGAATAATCCACCACTTTTCATGAATATGTAAAACCTATTGACACCTCTCATGTCACACACACTCTTAGATCAGAGCATACAGACCAAACGTTATCAGCACGTTCCTCCCCCAAACATTGCAGCAATGAGCATTTACTTACACCTGAACAAAGTCCATTAAATCATTGACCAGTTTCTCATGATACATACATGTAAACTATTTATTCATACAGATGTACCTGTTTTACATGGAAATTTACAGGCTTGTCACTGAACGATTTACTCTGACAAAGAGCCGTATAAGAACAGTGGCAGCTGGCACATCTGAAAGTAGATGCAAGATTATAATTTACCATCTAAATAAAAATGTTTTTCTGAACATAGGCTATTGTTTACTTACACTATTTGTTAATTTAATTTAAATGAGGTTTGGGCTCGGGGTGTTGAGCATCGTGATCCTCCTCTTCAATTTCCTACGTAGTCTAATCAGCGCTTAACCATGCGCATGATTATAAATGTGTCGGGGGGAAAAACAGCAAGGACACTGACTCATTTTAATAATTCATGGATAAATTAGTGATGTCACAGAGGTGATCATGTCATCTCGTCGTCTCCGCAGCACTGGATGCGCTTCACGTTTCATACGAATTACATCATCTGAAATTTGTTTTCCACTAGTTTATGTAAAAGCAGACATTTCACTTTCTATAAATATATATTTTTCATGTCTGTGAGGAAAGTGTACAGAGTTTATGTTTATATGTATGTTTACAGTTTAAATATCTAAACACTTCCTTGTTTTATCTCCTGACTGTGGTTAAGCAAAAAGTAAATTTGTTTTGTTTTTTTTTGCCTATAAAGTTCCTAACATGCTGTGTGTTTATCAGGGAAAATGTCACACACACATTATGTGTATATAAAGGACATGTTTAAAGCAGTTCTATACACAATACACCTCTTCACTTTTCACTGTTACAAACAAACAATATGGACAAATAGAAATAAAAGACACTCACCTGATACAGTCAGTGTAACAGCGTCACTGGTCAGGGTGATTTCTGTGTGTTTTGGGTCTGATGACTTTATTCCTTTACATTTATAATCACCTTTATTAGACTCTTTAACATCAGTGATTGTGTATGTTTTCTCTCCTGCAGCATCACTGATTTCGTTATTATCTCTATACCAGTGATACTGCCAGGATCCTCCAGTCTGTCCCCCACATGCGAGAGTGACGCTTTCCCCAGTGAACACACTCTCAGCTGGCTGGACTTCCACTACAGATTTTTGACTCACTGCACAAAAAGGATAAAAAGTTCAATGAATAAAATACAACTAAACATTTAAACATAGTTTTCTACAAATGTCACCCTGTCTGTGAAAACCCAGTTAGTATTTTGTTGTGTGTGTGTGTGTGTGTGTGTGTGTGTGTGTGTGTGTGTGTGTGTATGTGTGTGTGCGCGTGTGTGTGTTTCATTGTTTTCTGCCTAAAATCACATTTAGAATGACAAACAGTGAATAACAATAAAATTACATTAGCTGGGTTTTCAAAGAGACACACACACACACACACACACACACACACACACAATCAAACTATAATGATTCCTTATGAATTCAGATTTTTTTTCATATACTTATTAATTGTAAATCTGTATTGACGTACCTGTAATCTCGACTGGATCACTGGACTGTGACTCAGTGTTTCCCCTGCGTGCTGTACAGTAGTATGTTGTTCGTCCTACAGTAGAGACTGTCACATCGAGTGTGTTCCTGTGTGTTTCTCCACGTATCTCATGTGCTGGTTGCTGATCATCTTTGTACCAGTGAAAAGTGAATCCGGCACCCTGCAGATCACAGCTCAGAGTAACTGTGTGTTCAGTGGAGGTGGAGCTCTGAGGATTCACTCTCACAGTCAGTTTGGGTTTTTCTGTTGATATGAAATGATGAAGAGATCAGAGCTGATTTTCCCTTTACAGCATAAACAGCAGTTCACTTATAATTCTGATTAATAAAGACTTCTGACCATCACACACTCTGATGTAAACACTGAGCT
>JAAGKR010013600.1:0-13565 GCA_011419295.1 Clarias macrocephalus
GCACCATACAGAGAGAACAGGATGCAAAATGTTATGCAACATTTAACTAAAATATTTTCACTTACATGTGTGTGCTGGATGCCCTTCTTGACACAACCCTCCTCATTCATTTGTGCTGAGTTTTCAACCTGATTTTTTATACATATTTATTGGTTTTATAACATTCTCTCCTCTGTGGTACTCAGACCTTAAAATAGGTGAGCTGCAGTTTTTAGGTATTCTGCAAAGCTCTAAGGTTGTGGTTAATAAAATATTGTTGTATACTGTATCCTGTAGTCCACACGCACACACACACACACACACACACACACACACACACACACACACACACACACACAACTTGCTAATACTTTTTCTTGAAAGAGACTGATTTCCAGTAAACTGAAAGTGAAAGTATTTCTGTGTCTCATTTCCTGAGCCACGTCCTTTAAAGGATGTGGTCTATAAAGTCGCTTGTATAAAGCTTGTACCCTCCTCTGAATGTGAATAGCATGAAGGTTGTTCTGAAATGAGACAGTTTAGTGTACAAAGGATTGCGTGTGTCACCAGATGTTTTCCCCTCAGATGTTTAGCATCAATGTAATATGAGGTATAAATTATCCAAAAAAGAAAAAAAATATTATGCTGTTGGTTAATGTCATGTAACTACACGTCACCAGGTTTTACACATGAATCTCCTTGGATGTTTATTTATTTAAATTTTTTTTACATAGTTTTTAATATATTTATTTATTCTATATAATTTATGTTGTTTAAGCTGTTAGATTACTGATCAGAAGGTCCCAGGTTCCAACCCCACCACTAAGGAGCCATTGTTGGGCCCTTGAGCAGGGCCCTTAACCCTCAACTGATCAGACGGAAAAAAATGGTAAAATGTAAGATGCTCTGGATAAGGGCAATTTTAAAAAAATGGAAACTGTATTACGTTCATTTGTGTTCGTGTACGCGGGACGCCAGACAAACGAGTGTCTATGTAGGCATGTAAATTTTTGAAAAGCATGTGACCTGAGGCTGAGCTCTAATTGGATCTTTTCAAATCATCCTTGGGGCGGAGCACTGTGCGCCCCGAACCCTCCCACTTTTGTTCTTACTGAATCAATATTGTTTTTAAATATTTGGGCTCCTGTGATGGGACCATTTTCAATGAGTCTTTTCCAGCACTTCTTATGGCAAGCGGAGCTGCTGACTGGATGCGATGTGAGTCAGGCCTTTATTTCATACTAGTAGTAATGATGCTTAATCACATGATAAATCCCTATTTACAGGTCAGTATTAAAAGTTTAATTTTAATTTTGTTTGCGCCCCCCCCCCCAAAAAAATATTTTTTGCACCAGCCTCCACTGTCCTTTCATCAGACCACATGACACTTTTCCAATGCTCCACAGCCTGTTCTTTCTGCTTCCTTGCAAATTAAAGCCTTTTTCTCAGATTAACCTCACTGATAATGTAAGGGACTACCCATAGAGGGCACTGAGTGCACGTTTGTTTTTGCTTTGGAGTTTTTGTTAATCGACTCAGTTTCACAGAAGGCACCTTGGTCAGGTGATGCTGGTGCTCACCTGAACCGAGGTAGCTCATTATTAGTGTTATAAATAGTTGATTGTTCTGGGAAACTGGTTTGAGCATTAAAACTGTCAGTGGGCGTGTGTTTGGATTTGATTTGATTTGATTTGATTTTGTTTTGATTGTGTTTTATTTTATTTTGGTTTGTTGATATGGGTTCTGAATGGTTTTGTTATTTGTGTCATGTGTAAGTGTACCTTTTAGTTTACTCTGTGGATTTATCTATGTATTGTGCTGTGTGTCTCATGTGTTCCCCTTGACCTCCAGTGTGTTCCCCTTGACCTCCAGTGTGTTCCCCTTGACCTCCAGCATGTTCCCATTGACCCTATTGTTCCCCTAGCCTCCAGCATGTCCCCCTAGCCTCCAGCGTGTCCTCCCGTAGTCTCCAGTGTCCTCCCGTTAGCATCTAGTGTTCCTTCTTACCCTCTAGTGTCCTCCCGTTAGCATCTAGTGTCCCCCCATTAGCCTCTAGTGTCCCCCCCATTAGCCTGTACTGTCTCCTCGTGGCAGCTCAAGGAGTCTGTATTTGCCTTAAAGAGTTGGTATGCCTTAAAGCACTTGTGTCGTCTTCAACGAACCTGTGCATGTTAAAAGAGACTATATATGCTTAAAGAGACTGTGTGTGTGAAAGAGCCCATGTGTGTATTTTGTTTGTTTCTTTTTTGTTAATTAATAAAAGACATTTATGTTTAAAAACAACCCCTCTGCGCCTATGCCTGCCCTCTGTGCCCACGGCAATAACATCCGCCAGTTGTTATACCAGTTCGTGACAGAATTTTTTTTCTTAAGGCTACACAGCTGTTTAGTCCCTATCCATTGAGTTCTCTTCACATCGTGCACGTGGAAATGCTGTTATTTTTAATATTAAACATAGCAGTAAATACTGCTGTTTTTATTTATTAAAATTTTTTCCAATTTGACTTTACTAGCATTTAAGTGATCTCCAATCAAGATAATTCTGTCAGATAGGCAAGGCTCGCAGCTGAGGAGATGGATCCAGGTGCAGATGCAGGCTGTGAATTCTCTCGATCGCCCACCAAATGAGTGCTCAGACAGAACTGTGGTTGTGAAAGCGGGTGTGCGAGATCGGAGTTGTGAAGTCTGTCAGTGTTGTGATTGTGCCAAGAAAGTGGAGCTGAGCCGTAATCGGGGGAGCATGAGCGTTGGGTCAGCGTCGTACAATCCGTCAGTGTAGTGTCAGTGCAGAAACATGAAGGAGAGCTGTAGCCAAGAGAACGTGAGCGTTTGTTCCGAGCCGTGAAATCCGTCAGTGTAGAGTTAAGCAGAGTCATTGTTGAGAAAGCGTGAGCAAGGGGTCAGAGCAGGGAAATCCACAAGCAAGAGATTACAAAATTTAGATTACTAAAATTTTAGTTCCCTATCAAAAGCTACACTCAATGCTGTGTGAAAACGCTATGGGAACATCTCTTTGATCTCCGGTTGTGAAGCCTGTGTATGTCAAAACCGTCGAATACTTTGGCTTATAACCTCTGCCAGGCATGACGTCACCGAATAAGGTGCACATGCAGGTTATAAATAGGAGTGAACCGGAAACATCCTCACATCCTTTTATCTTCAGGACCCCAGATTGAAGAGACGCTTGCAAGCTCTACAGTCTACACGGCTTGGTGGGCAACCATCTTCGTTAGTGGGGAAAGCTTTTCAGGCAGCGGGTCAGGCTGGTGCTGCCCTGCACACCATGGCAGTTTTGCAGGCATACCAAGCTCACCTGCTAAGAGTTCTGAGCACTGGCAGGTATATCGATGGCGGCGAGCCACAGATTTATTTCTCTGTGCCTGCAAGCAAATGGCCCGTGCTATCGGCCCTTCTATACCTGCCGCAGTCGCCACGGAGAGACATCTGTGATTTAACCTCATGGGCATCGAGGTCAGGGATTGCGTTTTCCTCCTTGATGCCCCCCCTTCCGGCTTCTTTGGCGACGCTGTAAACACCGCTGCCACTAGGTTTGGGAGGCAAAGCTCTATGAGCAGACCTCTGTGAGGTTTCTCCCCTGCCGTGCTCAGGAGACGGGACTGTCGGCCACCCAGTCCCGACCAGGTCTTGTCCGCACGAGGCGTGAGGCGCAGAAGGAGAGCATGCCGAGCCAGCTACCCCCTCATAGAGAGGGGAGGGACTCGTTGTGCTTCGCAATCCGCCTCAAAAAGGTGAAAAAAAAAAAGCACCGGACCTGAGGAGCATTATCTCCGCCAATAAGGAAGTCCTGAGGTTGACGTGCCCAGGACCACGGGGGACGTGTAAAAATTCCAATAAGGGGTAAAGACTTCTCCCTGGCACCCTATGGGGGCCGTTGTCAAATCTCCGCCACCACTGGTGTTTGGGGAAGCAGCGATCTCCAACGAAATGTTAGGTGCTCCATTCTTTCCTGCCTTGTTTCAGGATGCCAGACACCTAACTTCGTTGCACATCGTCCTCCGTGTTTTCAATGGTGTGGTCTTCACTTCCATGAAACCGGAACGAGCGCATCTGCTGACTTGGCAATTACAGACTTTGCTGGGAAAAGGGGCCATAGATCATGTTACCCTGCAGGACGAGAGATGGGGGGTTGCATCCAATTTTACATCTTCTTGGGCTAAACATCAAAATGTTGACAGCCAAAATGATTGTACCTCAAATTCAACCACAGGTTTGGTTTGTGACATGTCAACCTGAATGACGCATATTTTCATATAGAAATATTGCCACAACACAGGAGGTTCCTGATGTTTGCTTTCGGGGGCAAAGCTTACCAGTATCGGGTCCTTCTTTCTGGCCTAGACCTGTCACTCCGCACATATAAAATGCACGGATGCAGCTCTGGCTCTATGATTTCAGGGCATCTGTATTCTGAATTGTATAGACGACTGGCTATCCTAGCTCAGTCTTAATAGCTAGCGCTTCGACATCGGGATGTCGTCCTAGCTCATCTCCATTCTTTAGGATTGAGACTCAACGCTACAAAAGGCGTTCTCTTTCCTGTTCAGAGGACAACATATTTGGGTGTCACATGGGATTCGATCACAAGGCGGGCTGTTTCTCGCTTGTGTCGAACCCATCCTACAACACCCTGAAGGAAATCAAGCAAGGCCAGAAAGTGACTCTTCATCACTTTCAAAGATCTTTAGGTCTCATGGCATCTGTGTCCACGGTGATACCTTTGGGCCTTCTGCACATGAGGGTGATTCAGGTGTGGCTAAGAGCCAGGGGATTTCACTCAAGGGCCAATCCCCAGAGGCTAATAAGGGTTACGCGCCGGGACTTCGTACCCTTTCTATGTGGTTCAGACTCCAGTGTCTGACTTTGGGTCCCACTTTAGGTCAGTCTTGTCGTCACAAGATTCTAACGACAGACGCTTCCCTCACGGGCTAGGGTGCGGTCTTGGATGGCCGTCCAGCACAAAGGAGCTGGAGAGGTCATCTTCTCGCATGGCACACCAATTGCCTTGAAATGATGGCTCTGTTTCTGGGCCTAAAACACTTCCTCCAGCAGTTGAGAGGCTACCATGTCCTAGTGTGGGTGGACAACACTGTGGTAATCTCATACATAAATCACAAGGGTGGACTGTGCTCGCGCCGCTTGAACAAGCTAGCGCACCAGGTTCTGATTTGGGCACAGGACAAGTTCCTGTCCCTCCGAGCACATGGCCCAGATTACACCTTTATGCATTTCCTCTGATAGTTCTGCTCCTAGGAGTCCTAGCGAGGGTTCGTCAACAGGGTTTGCGCCTCTTATCAATAGTGCCCCAGTGGCCGACCAGAGTGTGGTTCTCGAATCTAATATATCTCCTCGACGGCTCACCCTGGGTGATTCCAGTGAGGAGGGATCTTCTGTCTCAGGTGCAGGGGACAATATTTGATCCCCGCCCCAAGGAACCTTCACATTTAGCCCCTGAAGGGGACCAACTAAGAGATGCTGGTCTTCCAGCCAGAGTAATTGAAACCATTTTAAGTGCCAGGGCTCCCTTCACTAGTAGAACTTATGCCCTCAAAGGGCGTGTATTTGAAAGTTGGTGCATGGTAAGACATGCAGACCCAGTCCACTGCCAGATTGTTTCAGTGCTGGAGTTTCTGCAAGAAAAGTTGTCCTCTGGCTTATGCCCTAGTACTCTCAGAACATCCATAGCCGCTATTTCAGCATGCTCTGACCGATGAGGTTTCTGTGGAAAAGCACCATTTAGTTTCCCATTTTATTTGTGGAGCTAAACAGTTGAGGCCGCCCACTAGAGCAACGGTCCCTTCATGAGACTTAGCTATCTTACTCGAAGACCTGGCTGACACCCCTTTCAAACCACTAGAGTCAGTGCCTGTCACGCTTCTGTCTCTTAAGATGGTTTTTCTTATGGCTATTACTTCTTTGAAGAGGATTGGGGATCTGCAGGCTCTGTCAGTCTCCCCATCCTGCCTAGATTTTGCCCCGGGGCTAGTCAAAGCTATTCTGCATCCTTACCCGAACTATCTTCCCAAGGTTCCATTCTCGACCATGCACCCAGTCATTCTCAAAGCCGTCTGTCCTCCGCCTTTCACAGCTCCGGAGCAGGAAAGACTTCACTTACTGTGTCCAGTACGTGCTATTTGGATTTACGTCCACCGCACTAGCCAGTGGCGTAAGTCAGAGCAGCTCTTTATTTGCCATTGGGGTCTCAACCGGGGGGCGGACGCCACTAGACAGACTCTGTCACACTGGGTGAGAGATGCTATTGCCCTAGCCTATGAGGCGTGTGGTCACACTTTGCCTCTGGGAATCAGGGCTCATTCAACCAGGGGGATTGCCTCATCAATTGCTCTGGCAAGAGGCGTCCCCCTGCAGCAGCTGTGTGATGCGACTGGCTGTCCTCTCCACACGTTTGTTAGATTTTATAGTCTGGATATCAATGCTACTCCAGGCTCGCGGATCCTTGAGTCAGCATCCCAGAGATAGGTCTGAGACCTCCTTGGCTATTGTGCGCACACGCTACACAACCTGGGGGTCCAGACACTTGCAGTGCGGCGGCGTTGGTATTCTTATTCCCATAACGCAGCATCTCGTTCCTGCTTTATCAGGGAACAGGGTTACAGCCAAGTAACCCGAGACGATTTTAGTATCTCTTTAGTTGTTTTCTTTGCTTAATGAAGGACAATAATTTGCCTGCATCTATTTTAATAACATATTTGCCACAACGACTGGTATGTCTTCTGACATGACATGGTGTAAGAAATGAGAAGCTCCTCACTGCATCAGTTATAGTTAAATCCCTTGTTGCCAGCTGAACTCTATTAATCACTGCAGCAGTTTTTGAAGTAAAAATGAAATCCTTTATCTATTATCTTAGTTAAATCCAGGTGGTGACTTTTTGGCTGGGCACTGTACAAGTGACATAATTATTGTTAAATCATTTGTAGAATAACGCCCTTCCTGTTTTTCCAGGGATGAGCTTTTCCAGGGTGTCACGGCCTGGCTGTGATAACAGGCCAGACCGGCTGATGTAGGTGCAGTGGGCGAATTAGATCAGGCATAAATGCAGAGGGGTTCTTGAAACAGAAAGAGTCTTTTTATTAACAAACTCAAACAGACACAAACCAACAAACAAAAACAACAAACTTAAACTAAAACTAGGGCTCAGGAAAAACACAGGAACAGGAGCTGAACACAGGGAGCTGAGCACTGACACAGGAAACTGGAACTGACACAAGGAAACATGAAGCTGGAGCTAACTAAAAGACACAAAAGGGGCCAGAGAAAAGACAGGACAAGACTGGAACTAGAGATGGAGACAGGACAAGACATGGGACAAGAGATGGAGACAGGACAAGACATGGGACAGAACACAGACTAGAGACAGGACCAGGGGCAGGACTAGAGACAGGACTAGACTGGATGGGTTAGTGGTTAGTTGGGTTAGTAGCTATATGGAATATGGATGTAGGGAATGTTGACCTAACCAGGTTAGTATCTAAGGGAGTTAGTGGCTAACCGGGTTAGTACTGACCTACAAGGGGACCGGAACACAAGAGGCAGGGCACACATGAGGCTATACCAAACTAGCAGCTAACCTACTAGCGACCAGAACCACTAGCAGTCAATCCCACTAGAGACTAGCCTACTGGAGGCTAACCCTACTAGGGGCTAATCCTACTAGCAGCTAAGGCCTACTAGCGGCTAACCCGGCTAGGCCCTCATGTGGCTACACAAATCCAAACAGACAAGGGAAGATACAAAGAATTAAAGAGCAAGGCCGTCACTAGGGACACACAGAACAGTACTTACACAGGAGGAGACACAGCCTAACTAAACAGTGAACAAGACAGCTCCATGAATCCATCTACACAAAGAGAACATAAAGCAAACGAAAAATAGAGCCCTCATAAAAAACACAGATTACAAAACTTAAACAAACCAAACCAAACCAAACCAAAGGAATGCCCACTTGACAAGGATAATGCTCGACCCAGTGTCCCAGAACAAACTGCTATTTATAAGATGTTTAATGAGCTACCTCGGTTCAGGTGAGCCCTCATCACCTGACCGAGGTGCCTTCTGGAAAACTGAGTCGACCAACAAAAACTGCAAACACACAAAAACAGACAGTGACCTCTAGTGGAGGTTCCTAACACAGGGTGGTTTCCTATGGCTTGTTGAATGGCCTCCTCTGTGGCTGTAGGACTGCCTTTTTTATTACCACTGTACCAGAAACAAATCCTAGGTCAAACGTCATCCAAACACCACCTTATTCAAGCTTGTTACTGTATAGAAAGCTAATTAACAGTGTAGTTGTTGATTCAAGTGTCAGAAGAGTTTAGCACGAGCAATAGTGAAATAAAACTTTAATGCATAATTTAGGCTTTGTAAAGTTCATACATATGACAGCAGTTTGTGATTTGTACTGAAACTAGAAAGGGTCCTTGGCAATGTAGTCCCCGGGACCATCTGTTCAGGCTTTCAGGCCATATCCACACGTAGCTGGGTATTTTTTAAAACGGAGATTTTTCTCTGCGGTTTTCGCCTTTCATCCACACGCAAACTCCGTTTTGGTCATTGAAAACTGAGCTTTTGGAAAACTCCAGCTAAAGTGAAGCTTTTCCAAAACTCCGTTTTCAGTGGTGTTGTGTGGACAGGGGAAACGGAGATTTCGGCTTGTTGTAACGTCACCTTGTGCCGAAGTGTAATTGTCTGAGTGCTCGTCTCCTTGATTTAATGTCAGCTTTGTTTATGAGAATATTTTGTGCAATAGCGGACTTACATACAGTAAACTAGTGACTGTGTTAATGTTGCGAACTGGACTTTTTACATGCGTGTACACACGCGCAGTTACTCACACATTATGTTAATGAACAGAGCTGCCTGAATATACTACTAAGCTCACTGCTGCTACATACTGTACAAAATTCCATCGACACAGACCCCACAGACAGCGACAGCGGTTTCGGACGAGACCCAGTCGGACTTCTACAAAGCGCAACAGGTATTGATGTTTTGTGTAGGCTTCTGATTAGCCCCCTGTTGATTAAGGAGGCTCCTAACAGCACAAATATATTTTTAAACCCTAGGTCATGTGGACAGAATTATTTTTAAAAACGAAGAAGAAAAATTTCCGTTTTTAAAAATATCCGGCTACGAGTGGACATGGCCTCAGTCTACTGTTGTGGTTCTCAGATTGTGAGGATCAGAGTCCGAGCATTCCGCAACACAAGAAAATTTTTTTAAAATATATTTTTTCTTGATAAACAAGCAAGTCTTGATATACGAGTACCAAATATCATCAAGTATCATGTGGCATGCATGTGCCTCTTGTTTTGACACCAAGAGTAACGTGATCACAACTGAGCCAATGGTTTTTCTCAAAAGCATCTTTTATTTTGTATTTGTATGTGTGTTTTTGTGTGTGCGCACTCGCGCAGGTAGAGGTGTGTGCGTGTCCAACACAGCAGCCCCCTTTCCCACTTTCCTCCTCTCCTCTCTCTGGTCTCAATCACTGATTATTTTTGCCATAAAGTGGGTTTGTTGTTTACCTATCCAGTAGATGGATGTAGTTAGTAATGGCAAGGATTGGCATGTTTTAAAAGAGCAGAGAACAAGCAGCTGAATGCAGGAAGCAGAGAGTGTCTCATTAGTTTTTGTTATACTGTAACTGTCGAGTTATCTGGGAATTTGCACATCAGCTTCTGCTTTAAACTCGAAAAAAGCCATAGCCAACTACAGGGGAGATGAGGCTCAACTCTGGAATCACTTTTAATTCTTGTGTCTGACAGCATTGCAGGTTACACAACAATCATTCAAAGTGAATTCAATTAAGTGAGTGGTGGATTCAGCTAAGTGAGTGAGAGGTCGATAACCTTAAATGAAAAAACAGAAAAAGGGTACATCACTATTCATGATAAATAACAGTTAAATCACAACCTCTAAAAATAACAGTTAAATAAAATTTTAACAAATACAATAAATGAATTATTTAACTAAGCGTAGCACATACTATTCTATTAGCCATTTAAAAACATGTAATACACAACATCATATAAATTTTTTGTGAATACATGGAAACAAACAATAATCATAGCATAACTTAAGTTACTCTTTTTCTTGTACTGAGCACTATAGTAAATAAATGAAATATCAAGTAACTTAGATTCAAGTGATCAGTCTTTTTGTATACGTAAAGAGCGGTATTATCATACCACCAGTGTCCCTGAGATGACCAGCAGCCGATGCGCTTCCTGTCTCACATGTTACTGACTGCGGTCTCTTACATGCAAATTTTTATACACAGACCCTATACTATTACATCATAGTTACATCATAGTAGAGACTGTGAAGTGGCGATTCTCTGTCACAGATGGTACTTGTATGTTGAGTCTGTACCTTTGCTCCACTAGTGACTGCGCAGTGATGCATACTGTGATGTCATACTCTGATCATGTCACAGTTGTTCCCTGTCGAATTACTTCAGCTCCATCACTTATTTCATTTTACAGTAACTATTTCATGCCTTTTGTTGTTGTCAATAAAGGCAAAAGTTACAGAGCTGTTGGCTCTGCTATACTACACTTTTCAGAGGTAACGTGCAGGTTAATTTGTTTTATTTTTACTTTATACTTTGTATTAATTATTTTTATATGAATATATGTGGAACGAATTGTTTGAGTTTCCATTATTTCTTATGGGGAAAATTAGCTTTGATATATGAGTGTTTTGATATACAAGCATGCTAGCAATCCAAGTTTCCACTGTAATCTTATATAAATACATAAAATGTATATATTATTTTAATGTGTGTGCTGTGGATGATGCCCACAACTCCATGAATGCATCTTGTTTTTCATTAATTTCATGCTGTGTGTGGAAATGTATGACTCTGCATTTGATCTGCGGCGCTGTAAGATCAGAGTTTGATTTATTATTTCTGGCATTGTTGGCTGTGTCACTGTTTCAAGGCTGCATCTTTACTGTTACTAAGAAAATGTACAGTATCAGTGTCCTGCGGAGACAGCATACGAAGTGTTTGTTAATTAACCAGTTTGTAGTCCTTGCTTAATTAGCACCATTCGTGCATTATTTTTGTTGCTTTTTATAATAAATTTTGAAAAGATATGTCTGCATTTGGGCTACATCCTTGAATTCCTATGACAGATAATTTACACACTTTGTGAAGATGCCTGGTAACACATACACTGCTTGGCCACTACAAAAACCTAACCATGGTCAGAGTGAAGTTGCTTCATAAAAGGTGCACTGTAGAAATCACAGCTATGTTTTATAGGGGAAGTAATAACATTTCTTAACTGTAACCGTATTGACAACAGTAACAACTGACAAATCTTGTCGCTCTTTTCAGTCAGTTCTCTTCCATGATGCAATATAGGTTTTAAACAGCAAGCTGGATTAGAATTTACTTTTCATTTAAATGTTGCAAGGTGGGAGATGTTCTTACAGCTAGCAATGTACCACTTAGTCACCACATTTATTATAATTATACAGTTAATAATAATAAGAATCTCTGAAACAAATTAAATTAAAAATTAAAAAACTAACAATAAGCAAATTTCCCCATAAGAAATAATGGTAACTCATGATTCATTCCATAGCCCAAAAATATTAATATAAAATAATTAATACAAAATATAAAGTAAAAATTACACAAATTAACCTGTACTGGAGTAGAACAATAGAGTAGAGAAGGAGGAGGGGGGCTAATGTGACTTTTACACACACACTGCTCACTGACATAGCGTCTCTGCTGGCAAACTTCTTTAACAAGGAACCTCTCCAATGACACTTGCTTTTGCCCCTTTTTGAGGATTTAGCAGAAATGTGACATTGCATGGGAGACGATTACCCCAAATCCCACAGTGCAAAAGAAAAAAGAACCATTGGCTCAGTTGTGATCACGTGAGCGCATGTGTACTACTCGTATTTCGAGACCTCGCTCGTTTATTAAGTTAAAGTTTATTTAAAAATTTAGCTCATCTTGCAAAACACTCGCAGACCAAGTTACTTGCAATACTACACCTGTTTTGCATGTATTGGTTAGATGAACCACATTTTTGTGAACTGCTGACATTATTTCTCTTAAATTCAAAATATAACTCTCATGTAGTGTATATTTAAAGAAAATGACATCACAACACATCCAAATAACCCAAGCTCATGCAGTATTTACAGAGCTTGAAGAACTAAAATAAAACAAAATGCAAATTATTTTGTTTGTAAACAAATTGCGTTAATGCTTTGAAAGAAATCAGTATTTGGTGGAATAGTAACCACAATTTGCAGTTACCACTTTCATGTGTTTTGTCTCTTCACCAGTTTTTCACATTGCTGTTGGGTAACTTTATACTACTTTGCCAAAATGCAAACAGCTCAGCTTTACTTGACGGTTTGTGACCTGCCATCTTCCTCTTGGCTAAGTAGCAATCATGTGATTTTAACCCTACTCACCCCCGCCGGACTGACGCTAGCAAACTGCAATATGGAGATGAAGATGACAGTTTAATGGACTTTTTATTCAGGGTACATGTTGCCTTTTTCTCATAAAATTTGTTTGGGTTAGTTTACAGTTTAGTTCCCAGTTTATTATTATTATTTTTTATCGGCAGTATTGAAAATCACTGGTAGCGTCAGCAGTGGTCAGATGTGACTTTAGGTTTATTTTAGGACATCTGTTTACCAAGTCTGGAGTTACAGTTTACTGTCAGTGTCACAAACTGTCACTCTTTCCCTTAAAAAGACGCTAAAGACTAATGCTCATATACGAGTGTTATATCGCTTAACTTGTTTGTATGAAACAGCATTAAATAAATTCCCATTGATTTAATGCAGACATTAATACAGACAGACAGCGGCTAACGCTAACAAAGTTTAATGGTTTATTTACATTCAGCACAGGCAGTTTATTTACATTCCAGAATTGATTCAATTCAATTTTTATTTGTATAACGCTTTTAACAATTGACATTGTCGCAACGCATCTTTACACAATCAAAAAAAATTACGTTTCTATGAAATGTGAATGTGTATGAATCAAAATAATAAGATTGTCCCTGATGAGCAAACCGGGGGCGACGGTGGCAAGGGAAAACTCCCTAAGATGGTAATAGGAAGAAACCTTGAGAGGAACCAGACTCAACAGGGAACCCATCCTCATCTGGGTGAAAACGGACAGCAGGGATTGATCAGCATAAAAATGTGTAAGACTGGAAGTTCAGTATGACAGGAGATGTGTTAAATTAAATGGAGTCAAGTTTGTTCCTGGAGGTAGACTGTAGGAAATTCCAGTCCTGAGCTATTGAACGACTGAAGACACAGGTCCCCAGAAAACAGCTGTCTGCATCAGTCGAGGACAGGACAGTCTGCGTGGAAACCATCCCCAGCCACCACACGCATCCCAGGCAGACCACACGGGGCATCCATGTGACGAGATCTCCAACCAGAAGCAGGACTCCAGGACGGGTTAGACAGGTCCAGAGGGCAGAGGGGTCTGGATCACTGGCAACTCAGGAGCGACATGTATAGCTCGACAGAGAGACAGGGAGAGG
>JAAGKR010013601.1:0-13563 GCA_011419295.1 Clarias macrocephalus
AATATTACAATAAAAAGTATAGAAGAATATTATTGACTAGCGTTAGTATGCCTCATTGATACTAATAATAATCTGCTGCTCTTTAATGTAATCAGTGATATTATTATTATTATTATTATTATTATTATTATAGGATGATCCTATTTTGTTTAATCTATTTTAAGAGCAAAGAAAAAAAATGTAGAGATATAGGTTTTTAAATAATACATAAAATCTTTCCTATTTATTCTCTGCTCCAAAGATTTTGCTATTTCAGAAACATACAATTCATAAAATACAGTTGTAATAAGATTTAAAATTTTAGCTGACTTTAAATAGAATTTAGTTAATACAAGTGAAGAAGAAGAATATTATTACTGAGGGCATTTCTTTATTTTTGGGTTCATTAATATTTCATTTGAAACGACAAACAATGAAGGCAACGTACGTGTGTGGAAGCAACGGCTAATGACACAAAACAATACTTATTGCAGAGGTGCATCATTGTTTTTAGAGAGTCTCGGGTAAACCTTCTGATAACAGTGTATTATCACTGTGCATGGCAAATCAGGCTTAAATATTTATTCTCTTTAATGTCGCAGTAGACTTCCATTAGTGCAGGGAAGGAAATCAGGCCAGTTTAATTGCCCATCAGCAGAAATATAAGAGGAGGAGAGAGAGAGAGAGAGAGAGAGAGAGAGAGAGAGAGAGAGAGAGAGAGAGAGAAGGGGGAATCAGAAATAACAACAGATAGTGATGCTCTGAATGGAAGGAAGGAAGACACATGGGGGAACTGAAGAATATGAAATAAGAGAGGGGTGGAATGTATCAGAAGCGGAAGCATGCGAGATGCTTGTTCATAATTTATATTCATTTTTTATAATGTTCACTGACCTTTGCACATTTCCTCTCCAGTGGTAAGGTTGTTCCTCAATAATGAGCCCTGTAGCTTTTGTCATAAATATTTTTTGTATAGTGCTTTTGTGCGAAACTGAAGAACACCCAGCATCACAGTTGCACCTAAAAATCTATAGCACACAGTTGTCAGTCACATAAGGTGTTGCCTAATCATGTGATCATTTACAGTTAAAATGTAGACAAAGACTTGTATGGATTTTTTTTTTATGTGTGTAGTGTTAAAATAATTTAGTATTCATTGAAGGAGATTCCATTGTCAGCACAACTCTCTCTAGATGGAGAGCTTTAGAAATTCTCCTGACAAGGTGGATTTTTTTTTGCCTTGGATGAGGAAAAAGAAAAGCTGGTGGCATAATGCCTGTTAAAACCTCTAAAAATAACAGCGACTAACTATTGGACATTGTACAATTCTATAATTCATCCTTTAATTAATTTTAAAAACTAGTTAGTTAGGACCAACAAATTTGTGTGTTATGACAGGAAGGTTTAACACCTCATTAATAAGAAACAAATAGAATAATACACAAGTGCTGTAGTGAAACAGTGCATAAGTAGGAATAACTTTTTTATTAACTGACTTGCACATGCTGGAAGAGCGACTCTTTCTCTATTCAAAGTAGTTGATGTTCTCCCACTGCACTACAGAACATTAACAGAGATGGCACTAACAAGAGCAATGTGCACAGATGGATGAAGAAGTTTAAAGAAGAGAAACCAGCACTGAAAGCAAACCACGTGGTGGGAGACCATCAACTTGTCAAAGAGGATTTTCATCTTTTGTGATGAAGACTATGTTGAGTATTACTTTGCCGCTGAGTTTCAGATCTGAGGATCCGGGTTCGGGCCCCGCAATTGGTGGGTTGCCACACCCCATACTACACTGCATGAGTGCCGTCCCATTCGAGAGATATTAATCTAACATTTGCTAAATGTTAATGCTTGAGATATCATAAAACTGCATAATCTGTTTTCTCTGACTAGTTTGTCATGCATTTCCTAATACCAACATTAAATGTTAATAATACAAGTAAATCTGAGTATTCTGAAATTGTGATTATTAATAATTAATCATAGACTATGACTGTGAGTAACTAAATTACATTTTTTTTTTACCTATTTTACTGTAAAATCTGCATTATGGACAACCCCAAATACAGAATAGAGCATAACATTACTTCTGTCCATAGGATAATTTCAAAGATTATTGCACTGTGAAAAGTTTGCTCTGCTGCATGCTTACTGCTCAGTCTGAGAGGATTAATCTGTTTACCAAATCTGACCTTTATCTGATTATCTTGGCACTTGGACACTCATCAGATGAGCCTATACCATGGAAATACCTATTTGCCTCATCTGCTTCATTTGCCTTTTGTTAATCATCGCAACTATTTTTCTTTTTCACTCTGTCAGGGCTTTTTGACGCTATGCTCTCTAAATAGGAATTTCCTCTCGTCACCAAGAGTGAGGATTGACAGTGGAATAGTTCGGAAAAGCTGATACAATGAGCTAATTCGAATAAATTTGGAGTTTGTAGTCAAAGGAAATCACTACATTAAGCTATATGATAAACTTTCTTTCTGAAACAAAGCCATGGTAACAGAGAAGCCAGGCTAAACAGACTGCAACAGGACACACACGCATTAGCGACACACGAGGGAGCATTAACACTGAGTCATGCAGTGAGAACTCAAGCATGTGCTCCCAAGCAAGACTGTTTCAAGCAGTGAAGAAAAGCTGAAAATCCTAAACTGTCTTCTAAACTGGTTAACTTTAATACCTAACCACACGGGGTTGGTTATTTAACAACCACAGTTAAGAAGCAAGGATCAGCACAATCACATCCAGGATGGTGTTTCTACATCCACACTTTCTGCCAGGCTTTCAAATCTAAATGTTGTTTTTTTTCTCCATTATGCCCCCAACAGACTTGTTGAAATTATGATTATGTGCGAGTATGAAGGCAGACACATATGACCACACATAGTATATGTGCCCTTATATGTTCACAAAAACTTGTGTGAAAGCCTCAAGAGTGTAAGATCGGTGGTTGACGGGAAAACTAAAAAAATACTAATTAATCCTAGTTTTCATAGCACTGAGATCACTTTTACTCCTTTTCCACTGAAGAGAACCAGGTGCCAGTTCATGTCTAGTGCTAGTGCCGGTTCAGAGTGCGTTCAATAGTCACTGTATACGTTACTTTCCAAGTAAATTTAGTGACCAAAAAATATATATTTAAATAAATAAAAAAACATGGTTTTGCAAGCAGTTCCCCTGGCTTTGAAAGTCTACCTTTGAGATCAAACCATCATTACTAGAAAGCTGACAATTGAGTCCGTGTTTGAAAGATGGCGGTCAGGATAACCCCACACCCCATCACTACACCCCATCACCACACCTGATGTAAGCCGTACTTTGTTCTACCTCAGTAAAGAGGTAGCTCAGTGGTTAAGACGTTGGACTATGGTTCTGAAGCTCCCAGGTTCAAGGCCCCCAACCACCAATTTGCCATTGTGGGACAACAAAGAACTGGTTCGAACTAGCCCCAGAACTGTACCTTGGTGGGAAAGGGGTAACTGAGGCCAGGTTCTTAAGGCTGTCAAATTGACTACCAATGCTCCCATTATAAAAGCTCAAACCCTGAAAAGCTAATTATTCATTTAAAAAAAATCTCTTTGGTTATTCTCCTCTAAACCTGGCATTATTAAGAGCAAAGCACGAGCACAGAATGTATTAAAATTCCTGAATACATTGTTCTGACTTCTGTTGCTTGCAGGTGAACATCCACATGGAGACACATCACTAATTGGTGTCCTATTCTAAAAGTATGGACCAAAGCAGACCTGCGCATATTTCATTAGACCACATGGCCTAAAATTTGACCTCTGCTATTATACATCACCACATGATCACATATGACAGACAAACACACCAAAGCAAAGCAAACATAGCCATTAACAAGGTCCTAATCAATAGACAGGAAGGCCAGAGTCGCCTTTCAGCAGACAAAAATGCCTCTCTGTAATAGCTGACTCTAGACTTCTATTCTGGGAGCGTAGAACATGGCAAACTGGGGATTTTTTTTTTCTTTAGGAAAGCTAGAAAGCAAGAAATGAATCCTAGCTGCCATCGATGTCAGTCAGACCCTTTGGGAAAATTGTCAAATTAAAGCTGTACTACTTTACTTTACCAAGCACTGTCACTCAGTGGGGTTCTTCAAACAACTCATGGCCCTAAGGACCCTTTAAATCAGGGATATTAAAAAATAAACCCAATATGCCAGGTCTGTAAGGACAAGCAAGAGTATTCTGTTTACAGGGGGCGGGGGGTGTTTTTTGTTTGTATGTGTGTATTGTTGCTCAGCAATTTCTTGAAATTAACTAAGGAGCAATTTTACTAAGTGATTATTATTTGAATAAGGTAGATTTATTCTTTAAAAACCCATTATACTAATGAGTGCTGTGTTTCTTGTAGCCTGAACTCCAGCAAACAGTAATACTGAACATTATTAACTGCTTGTACACAGTGCTAATGAGGTTAAAGTGCAGAATTTCTTCTTTAATTCACAGGTAATTACCGGTGGCAAAGCCAGGAATTAATTTCAGAATACTAAAACGTGTTATCTAATCACCTGCCTTAAAATACCATATTACTAACATGCAGAAAATGATTCAAATAAGATAAATGACTATACTGATCAGCCATGAGGTTAATACCGCCGGCAGGTAAACGGAATAACACTGATTATTACTTATATACCAGTAAACTGGCACCCAATGTTCATCTATGCCTGAGCCCACAGAAAAGTCAATGCAGCATAACATTAGCCACAAAAAAGAGATCAGAAAATTGAGTGCATCACTGCTTGGGCTAAGAGTTCAATGGTAATAACCTGGCGTCCAAATTCCATGGGATGAGCCAGACAAACAAGACTGATCAATGGAGGCAAAAGGATCGGCTGCTAATATCCTAGTGCCAGACATCACAGCACACCCCAGAGGTACAGTGGAGCCACAAACTGAGTGGCCAGATCCGCCCCAGGAGAACCTAAAACCTGGGCGATTTTAATGCTCTCTCTCACTCACTCATCATCTATACCGTTTAATCCTGTATTCAGGGTCACGGGGGGCCTGGACCCTATCTCAGGAGACTTACGGCACATGGCAGGGTACACCGTGGACAGGGTGCCTATCCATCGCAGGGCACAGACACACACCCATACATTCACTCATTCACACACTACGGGCAATTTGGGAATGCCAGTTAGCCTAACCTACATGTCTTTGGACTGTGGGAAGAAACCGGAGTACCCGGAGGAAACCCACCAAGCACGGGGAGAACATGCAAACTCCATGCACACAGAGACGGGAATCGAGCCTGGCCGGGGATCGAACCCTGATTTTAATGCTAATGATTTTAAAGTTATGGCTGAACGCTGTTGTTCTCCTCTTGCTGTAATTATTCAGGACATTCAGTTTCAACTGTTCACTTTATATCCTGTAGAACAAAGTTATAGAAATGAGATGTTATTCTCTGGGCTTATTTACTACCTTTTTCTGAATCTCATGCCACTAATTTGGTTCTTGACATTCTCTTTTGCCATGTTCACGCAGCCTGCCAAATCGGATTTTTTTTTTATGACAGTGTTAACGGCCCAAATCAAATGAGATCTGATCAATTCTGGTTTCTTCTGCTTCCATACTGTATGTTCTCATGAATCAGACACAGATCCGATTTTTTGCAACTCGAAATCAGGCTGAACAGTCAACTCGGAATTCCTCTGCCTTATACAACAATATAGGTGCATTTCAGTGGCGGGAGAGTGAGGTATTGGTGTAATGCTACCAATGTGGCAATAGGTGAACCTGACTGTAGTGGTGTGTAGGAAAGGTAAATGTGTAAAAGCAAGACAGAAAGAAACTAAAGTCACAAGCCAAATAAGTAGCTGGATAACATGCCTTTTTGATGGTGAGCTTAAACACGTCACATGACACACTATTCCTGTGTGTATGTCAGATTAGGAGCATTATCTGTTCAAAATAACATCAGATACAGGCCACATTAACAACATAATTTGAACAGTCAAAAAAAAAAAAAAAACATTTGGATATGGGTCACTTTTGAATGTAGCTTATGTCATCAAAACAAGTACCCAATAGAACACTCCAGTACTGGGTATGTGTGGTTGCTATTTAGCCTGTTTTGCACCCTATTAAATTAGGCTTGCTTACTAAACAGCATCAATGTAACCACATAGTTTTACTCCGTCCGCAGGGTTGTTATGGCAATGCTGGAATCCCTGAGCCAGAAGTCCACAGGGCTGGCCTCTCTTTCTTAGTGGTTACCATAACAACAGCGGAACTCTCAGGCAGAATCCCACAAAGCTTTGGGCCCTTTATCCAGGACAGGGCTGTATGTAAGATAACTTGTCCCTGAAACCTTGGAAATTGTCTTTCATCAAGCTGAAAGACCACAACTGATGCTGGTAGAGGCTGACTGTTTATTTCCCTCCTATATTTTTCACATATCTTATCACTCGTGTGCCCAGATTCACTACCCTACTTTTTAAAATGGTCACATTTGACATTTGCTATTCAAGAAATTCACTTTTCTAAACATGTCGTCAAGAACGAATAAAACCTCCAAATAACACCAGAATAAAAACCAGAAGAGTAAGAAATCAGCCTTTGTGATCTTCTTCCCTAGAGATGTTTGCTGATCAAAGCCTAGGTTAAATATTACATTTCAGCAACTTCCAATGCTGAACAGGAACAACACAGCCTTAAGTCATCAAACTCCAGTCAATCTAACCAGATCAAAATCTTGCCATGTGCAATTCTTTACAAATATTTCAGTAGCTTTGCTTCATAATCTGTCAGGTTATTTGGTTTATCCTGATAGCAGTCATTATCAGTCAATAAATGCAGAAAACAAACAATGTGAAAGTCACCTGGGCTTTTACGTTGAAAGGTTAGACTTTAGCTTGAGGTGCAGAGTTCTCTATCGGGTTCTCTAGTTGTGAATGTGGTGAATAGTTGGTGTAAAAAGCACCTTTCTTTTAGGTTTCAGATGGTTCTGAGTCAATGATCTTGGTTTCTAGATTGGCTTTTCCCCAGTAGTAGATTATTAAAATACTGCTCTGCTCTCATCTGATTTTGCTTGATTTGACTGATTATTAGTCTGGAAAGGAATTACAATAGTTATGTTGTCACAGCAGAATTCTTCCTAATTGGTCTGGGATTTTGTTAAATCTTACACAGGTGTGTCTATAACTAAGGATCATTGAGGAGAGCATCTCTGGTGTCTGAGCTTTAGCGAGTCAATTAGAGTTGTTTCTAGGCAATACGATTTTTCACTAAACTGATCTAAAATTGAAGTTTACCAAAATTATAAATCAAAAACTAACCAAAAAAAAAAAAAAAAGGTTAAATTAAATTCTTGATGTAAATTGATGTAAGCTTAAAAGACAATCCTGGACGTGCAGTTGGAGAAGCACAATCAATTCAGTTTTATTGTAATTTTGCATTTGTGTGATTGCCACACAGACTCCAAAGCCTTTTTATTTTTACTTCATATATATGTTGTTATAAGCCTATTAACGTTTATAATCCTAAAGGTGGCATACACTAAACTATTTGCGGATTGGCAGGTAGCACAGCATCCTGTGTGGTAGGAAGGAATTATTTGTTAAGTGTGTTTAAAATTGTATAGTATTGGATTAGAACATTCATAAAACTGTGATACTTACAGAATTGCAATACAAACTGAATCAGCACTTCGAGATTATCGAGATTATCCTATCCTATCTTTTCGATTGCGATTCCTATTTCTATCAATTGATTAAAATCAAAATCGCAATATGGACCAGCGTGATTATTTTAACGCAAAAAGCTGCAATTTTCTATAGATAATATACAAATAAGTAGTAATTTATGCTGGATTTTCAATTAACTAAAATATCTGCTATTATTTCCTGCCACATAAATTTTGGTAAACATCCTCTTAATGTAAACATTTGGGTCGTTATTTGCTGTTAGCCTTGATAAGTATGACTGAATAAAAAATAGTACATTTAACTGTAGTACAGTACAGTACAAAATATAAATTTATTTGTAAAATACCACAGTTCAAATCTCATACACAATATGTGTCAATTCACAGACTATACAGTATCTTTCTGTAAAAAGCTTGTTTTTGTCATGGTGGTATAAAGTTTAGTTTTACCGCCTCCAAACTGATGCAATGTTGTATACATGTATATAATATTCAGAAAGCCAGTTAGGCTGCAACCTGCAGGATCCTAAAGCTTGTGGCCAGAAAAGTGTACAGAAATATCAGAACATCTACTGTATGGCCAATGGGCAGATCACCTGAGGTTAACTTTATACATTCTAACTATTCATTTCTTTCATACCACATCTCTTATTGCATCAAAATACAAACCTGAGTTCCTGCTCATCACGTTCATGCTACTTTACACTTGTGTTTATTTGTGTAAAATCATTACAATCTGAATTTTTCATCAAATAATGAAGCCCTACTTTTAATACAACTGAGCTTCCCAAACAAACATGTATGACCAAGACATAATGTCACCACTAAGACATCCATTATTCATGATGGCTGAACATCTGTTTCATCTGTTTAAATGAAGAAATATTTCACAAAGTTCTTGTTGTTTGACTTCACTGAAACCAATTAAAAGGTTTTTTAGTCAAACTGCTCTTAGTATCACAATCCAGAACTAGCTTTTTTTTTTCAAAAGAATTCCTAATGTGGCCAACAGCTGCCTTCAATCTCAAAATCTTTTGACTAACCTTGCAAATGACCGACCACAAATCAGAATTAGCAGTCAGCAAAAAAGTATTTCAAAACTTTAGCACTTAACAATAAAATGTTCAGATTTTTTTAAATTCACAGACTATATATTTCTGTAAAAAGTTTGTTTTTGTCATGGTGGTCTAAAGTTCAGTTTTACCGCCTCCAAACTGATGCAATGTTGTATACAATGTGTGCATATATACTGTATAATATTCAGAAAACCAGTTAGGCTGCAACCTTCAAGATCCTAAAGCTTGTGGCCAGAAAAGTGTACAGAAATATCAGAACATTTATGGCCAATGGGCAGATCACCTGATCTAACTTTATACATTTTAACTATTCATTTCTTTCATACCAAATCTGTTATTGCATCAAAATACAAACCTGAGTTCCTGCTCAACACGTTCATGCTGTTTTACACTTGTGTTAATTAGCGAAGTGTATCCACAGAAATTCCATCCCAAGTTGTAAACTACTCATGTTTAAAACAATCTGCATCATTATAACTGTGTGGTCTGTAGCCACAAAGAAAAGTCTTCGTTTTGCTCTGATAATCGTTACTCTAAAACAGTTCTTCAGAGTAACCACAAATATGCTGTCTGTTTACTGTCATACTGTCTCGTGTTGCACTGTTGAGTCAACTTGAAATGCACAAGTAATTAACTTTGGCTTGTCGTCAGGCTCCATCCATACTGTCCACGGAGTTTTCATAATAAAAAACAATCAATTTCTGTCGGTAAAATTCATGTTACATGGCCGATGTTTTCATTTTTACACTTATCAGTGTCAGTCATGTTTGTCAGTATGGGTAATTTTTGTTCAGAGTGAGAGTGTCTTCAGTCTGCAATTTATGAGAGGAACAGAAGCTGGAAAGATGAGCAACTGTGTTTTCTGCACCACAATCTGGTACTGCTGAATTTGAACTGCTAGTTAAGACTCAGATTTCAGTAAGTTCTACAAGTTCCGTTTCAATTTTACTAGTTTTGGTTATTATTTACATTTTTTCTTTATAAATCTTCAGAAAGTTATTTTATTTTATTACATTTTTTATATTTATTAACTTTATAAGAAATGCTGCAGAGTGCTCCCATCACTTCTAATTGGGAGCAGCCGAAAGACGAACAACAACAGTTAAAAAGTTCTACTTTAATTAATTACACGCTTAAACGCATTGGAACACAGGTTTGTGTAGGAGTTTGAAATATTATTTTATTTTATTGTATTTAAATTTTGACACCAAGACATTTTAGCTGCATATTCATTTTGGTTTCAAATGTTGGTTACCAGAAATATCATATCATATACTAATAAACAGTAATGGCACTGGTCCTAAAAATAATATCTTTCAACCCCAAAATAAATAGCATGTCCCTTGTGTAGTCAATATAAAATCACTATAAAATCAATATTAAATTATTAGCTGAAACTCCTAACAGATACACAGATCTGCAATCAAAGTGGGAAGTGTCATGTATTAGACAATTTCAGGACCATGGACAGTTACCCCTCAGTCCCCTTTGCTTGTTCATTTCTGAGCTCTTAACTTCCCCTTTTGAGTGAACAATAACACAGAACATCCAATCTTACATTTAATTAATTAATGTTTACCTGCGGAACAAAGCCCACTACAAATTTCCAGAACAAAATGTCCATAAAAGTGCTAGCAAACGTCCAATTAGGACACTCTTTGATTGCATTCCATCTAGATTAACAATATTTGTCTTCATCTCCCTCTGTATAATTCCAACACAGAAATGCAGAATTCAAAGCTCTGTTCAACTAGTTAGATCTGGCTAGACATTTCATCAATGTTGTCTTTTCAGCTAAAACTGTTTGCCCACTTCTATTTGTACTTGTATCTCAAAAACCATTAAATACTCTCAGCAGCCACAGCAATGAAAATGCTTTGAAACAGTCTCAAATATTTTAATTACCATCGGTCCTGTCTATTCACCTCAATGCTATCTTTACAGAGAGCCCATTAGGGAAAGAAAGAAAAGTAATTTAAAATGGAGTGTGATCTGGGAAGATTAAATTTAATAAATTATTCAGTTAAATGTGGCTATTAAAGTGACAGCTACAGCAGGTATAAAATCTCACTAAATTTGCACATGCTGCAATATTATAAATTTCTACAAATTTAGTCTAATAAGTCAACCATTGTTTCAGCATATATAAACTTATATCTAAACAATTTAAGTAAACATTAAATGTTTCACATTAATGAGAAATCTAACACAAACACAGGCAGCTATACAACACAGTTTTTACAACCAAATTACAACAGTGACTCATCTCAGCTAGTTAGCAATCTATGAGATGACAAACACGATGGCATTCACATGGGTATTAGGATGAAAGTTGGCTTGAAGGAGGCTAAACTGTAGAGAGGATTCAAGTGTTTCCACATCTCCTTTTTTTCTTAAAAACAAAATGTGAAGATTGTGTGTTAATTCTAAAAGATGGATTTGTATTAATTATTTACTGGGTTTACTTTACTATAATTCTTTATTCTTTCAGGCACTGTAGAATCAGCACAAAAACATCCTATAATGTAATTCAATCCAAATTCATAATAAAGCATTAAATATATGATAAAATTAACAGAATCAATAAGATGCATAACAAAACAGTCAGGAATCTCAAACCGGCCAAAGCCGAAGTCAATTACATGGCTTGTGACACTAAGGTTAACATTAGGTACTATGAATATCTCCAAATGAATTTAATGATCTAGTGCGCAACAATAGCCAATTTCTCGTGGCTGTCATCGACAGTACTGTATCCCCGCTGGCCATTTCTGTTATGCGCTAATTGAGCTCAGCCTCTTCATTAAGCGAAGATGAATATTCATAATGTGAATAGTCAAAAAGAGTCCACAGTCTGTGTGTGCCAGCTGTGATAGGCTTCCAACCAATACAGATTCAATTAGTGGCCATAATACTAGCCACTCTGTGGCTGTTAACTCGTTGTTCATTTCTGTCGAGCTTGCAGAAGCGACCTGCTCTATGCAATCGAATGGGAATCTCATTAGCAAATCTAACGTTCAGTACCACTAGTTGTTTTGGCATATACTGTACCTCATATCACTAAAGTAGATCATCGACTGCTACTGGGTGCTAACAGTTACTTGCAGCTTGCCTCTTCATTAAGTCTTCATTAAGATGTTTTACCTCCAGGTATATTGTCTAACACATGTCACGTCACATTAACATTCTCGCAACACTCGACACCACCAACATGGCTTTCAGGGGCAAAATAAATCTTTAAAAAAAAAACTGGTGTGAGGGGAAAAAAAACAGCTTCAGTGGTGGGAACTCAGAGCTGCATTCGAAGTCCTGAGGTTTGTGCTGCTTTCTCCCTTACAAAGGAGCCATTCAGGGGCAGTGTAGGGAGAATGGCTGTTTTTCTATGGTGCGCCAGAAACTTGGGAGATCTTTTGGAAAGCAGCCATGACTTTCCTTTTCCTATCGCCTTGAGAGGCAAACCCTACGCCGTTATGAAAGATGTACTTGTTAGTAGCAATGTTATGCCTTGTTGTGCCCTAAATTCACTGTCTGTTATCTTGTAATTAAATAATTAAATGGCTGGCAAAGACCAGCATTTTAAAATAGCTTTTTGTGTACATACAGTACATATTATACTGAGCTATATTCAAGTTTAATGTATAAAGAGTATAAATCACATTATGGCCAAAAGAAAAAAAATTCTAGGTATTATTAAAAATTTCATTTAACACCAATAAATATTTTTTCCAGACACAAGGAGGTAAAAATATTTTTTGCAATAAATAGTGTCACTATGTACTGTATGTGCTTTCATTTAAATAAATAAATAAATAAATAAATAATCATATTGCCATTTTTGGACACATATTGCAATTACAATTAAATGCATAATTTTGTATTTAAATTTATTTATCTTGAATAACACCAAATAATTGGACAAATTATCTTATTAAGAAGATGTTTGGCCAATATTTATTTATGTATATTAAAAGAAAACGATAAACTATAACCTTTCGCAGCCTTTTGAGACTAAATAAATGCACTGGTCTACACATGTCAGTTATTTTTGGTAATGTAGCAAATGCAATACCCCACTATTTGACAATCTAATATGCTCACTATTAATGAACATATCAAAAAATAAATGTAAAAAAACACATATGGATCTGATTTGAATTTCCATTCATGAGATTTTTTTATTGCATCTAAGTTTTTTATTTCTATTGGTTATATTGTGTTGTTGTTGTTGTTTTATTTAGTATGACCAACTGATGCTTTTAAAATATTAATGTTATCGCTATGCTATTAGTTCCACCCATCCTGAAAAACACTTGCCTAAGTAATCTATCGATGGGACATATGGCCATGCAAAATCAATAGCACTAATGTCAGACTCAGGTCTTGAACCCGGGTCTCCGGGGTGAGGGTTGAGGATTTTACCACTGAGCCACGGAGGGGATAGGGTTGGACCCAACTGAAACACACTCAAGGCAGAAAGTCTCAGGCAAGATAGATTTATTTTTTAAAGATGTAAAAAAGGGTTCACAGGAAGCTTGTCATCAACAAAAGTTCTTCTCATTCAGAGGAATAAAATAATTGACAAAATAATAAACTCTTAAATTAAAGCCTCCACACGGGGAGAAAACAACCAGGTAATGAACAATCAAATCATAAAAAGACTGAGGAACTTACAACAGGACACACAGAGGAGGGACTCAAAAACCAAGTGAATAAGAGGGGAGAAAGTGAACGGCTTAAATATACTGGGGGAAACAAGACACAGGTGATCTGAATAACTAATGAGACAACACAATGAAAAACTTGGCCTAAGGGGAAC
>JAAGKR010013602.1:0-7500 GCA_011419295.1 Clarias macrocephalus
CTGTCTGCAGCCGATGGCGCCGCAAACATTAGCATCGCTAGTTCATCTGCCAGAGACATGTCCACTGATTGGTCCAGCGCGTTACCTCTCTCTGAACCAGAACTTCCTGTTTGAGCCTTTGTTTGTATTTTGGCACGAGGAAGATGGCGTTGTGGTCAGATTTCTTGTATCCTTTCTTGACCAATGGTGTATAACAATGATCCAGTGTCCTTTCGCCCCTGGTGTTGCGTTTGGTGCTGTGTGAGTGCCTAATGCTGCTCACATAAGGCAGTGACCTTGTTAGCTTGTGGTGGAATATTAACGGCGCTGATTATAACTGATGGAACCGAGAAAGGTAAAAGGGATGACATTTGATGGTCATTAGTTCCAGTTGCAACCAGCTGTTGTCCACCATTAAACACATGCTGCCTCCCCTTGACATCCCGGATTCCAATGTTCTGTCCATGCAGTGAATCAAGAAGAACATGTCCGACTGGATGGCGTGGTCCAGCACTGCTGGGTTCAGCCATGTCTCAGTTAAGCAGAGGAGATTGCAGTCCCGAATGTCTCTCTGAAACTTTACCCTGGGCCGAAGGTCATTGATTTTGTTCCCCATTGACTGGACTTTGACGAGCAGGATGCTAGGCAAATGTGTGCGGTGTGCATGGGCTCTCAGCCTGTTCCTGATGCCAGCTTGTTTCCCTCGGGACCACCGCTTCAGGTTGCACCATGGTCAGGATACAGGTGTTTTCATCTGATGTGAGTAAATATGATAGTTGATGATGGGTGATGGGAACTGGTAAGGGTCCGAGGAGACCATGTTTGTACCTGAAGCATGTCACATGCCACCACAAAGCTGGAGATGTCCTTTTTTTTTTACATTGGCCACCAGAAACCTTGATAAACCAAAAACAAGGTTTGTGTGGACTCAGGGTGATACAAGAGCTTGGAAGTTAAGAACCTGGGAGAACCTTATTGAAGAACCCCATTAAAGAACCTGGAAGCATAGGCTTAGGGAAACAAAGAGGCGATTGGGAGGAACGCTACTGGGTCCAGGCTCATGGGACAGCTTAGCTGTCGCAAGCAAGCAGTGGGAAAGGAGGATATTTTCACAGGGTGTGAAGTAGTGGGTGGAAGAGAGCTGTTGGGAGAGTGCATCCTATTTAGAATTTTTTAAAACTCCAATAGGAGAGAGTGAAGGTAAATCTGGAAAAGAAGAGCGGCCACCAAGCCCAGTGAGCATGAGTTTATTGGTGGCTTGTAGATACTTGAGATTCTTATGGTCGGTCCAGACTAGGAACAGAACCGCCTCCATTCCTCCAGGGCCAATAAGCTGGCCAGGAGCTCTCGATCACCAATGTCATAGTTAATTTCCACTAGGGTTAGATGGTGTGAAAAGAAGGAGTGGGGATGCAGCTTATGGTCATGCAATGATCTTTGAAATAGTACTCCTCCCACCTCAGTGCTGGACGCATCAAATTAAAGAATTGACGAGACGTATCTGGGAAGGTGAGGATAGAGGCTGACATGAATCACTTCTTGAGGTTGGTGAAAGATCTCTTGGCCTCCTGATCCCAAGGAAACTGTATCTTGGGGGAGGTAAGAACCATTAAAGGGGAAGTGAACGAGCTGTAGCCCCTAATAAAGTAGCAGTAGAAGTTCACAAAGCCCAGGAACCTCTGAAACTCCTGTCGTGAGGTTGGGGTAGGCCAATTGGTGACCTCCCTGGAGCTTGGCCGGCTCCATCTCAATTCTTGAAGGGCTGATGACAAGAAAAAATGAAGATGCCATCCATGTACACAAACACAAAGAAGTTCAGAAAGTCTCCAAGCCTGGTAAATATCCTGGCTACTTGGAGAAGCTCAAATGCCATAGTCATTAGTGGAAGGTGGTACGGGTTCATTACTGTTATGTTGTTCAGCTCTTGGTAATTGATATATATACGGATGGAGGGGCCCATGATACAGATGGATGTTGTCTACGGCATTTATAATTAGATGCTGTCCTTCATTATTGCTCACTCTCACTGCATAATGCTACTGCTCACTCCCACTGTTGACTCTCACAGTACATTCTCACCCTTTACACTTGACACTTACACTCACTGCACACTCAGTGATAATCCTAACAACACACACTCCATGTTCATTATTTCAGAACACTCTCATTCTCCAATTTCATTCTTGACTCTCATTGCCTACTTTCACTGCTCACTAACTGGTCCAGGTCCACCAACCTGTTCTAAACACTCACCAGATCCCAATCACATGTCATGCACCAGACAAACAAGTCTGATCCATGAAGGCCCCACCGTACAACCCAGAGCACCCAAAGATTCACTGCCAACATCCTGGTGCCAAACACCACGGCACACCCTCAGAGACCACACCCGAGGGGCCAGAGCCACCATAGTGTCCCAAGGGGAGTCCAAAACCTAGGCAGCTTTAATAACATACTTCCAGTACAATCCATGGTATGTGAGTTTTTTTAGTCTTTGTGGTATACTGTCCACAAATGCTTTTGGAATATTAGGACAGATTTGCCCGATGAATATATTTTGTAGTGATTTAGAATCATAAGCTCACTTTAGATGGGTTTAATTTTCTAGGTGGAAGTGTTAAGTGTAGTTAATTTCTCAAGATCCATGAGATTTTAGTCAGAATCCACCATTTATTCTATAGAATTTTATGTATATAATAATAATAATAATAATAATAATAATAATTTTGTAAATATTAACAAGTTTATTTTATATCTTTCCAAATCTGAAAACTGACTGCAGGGGGTGGAGTTATGGCATCATCTCTGGCATTAGAGTGACATCATCACCTCAGTGCTGTAGAACATGTTGAAATAAATAAGGCTACACTTCAGTAGGGGTGTGTGTGTGTGAGTGTGAGAATGTGTGTGTGTTGAAGCCTGTGTTTGAGGTGAAGATGTTTGTTCTGTGGTCAGTGAGCTTTCTCTTCCTCATCTCTACAGAAACCAGAAACTCGCTGGATATGGTGCCGGGTCAGAACTAAACTGTGCAGTGTTTACCTATTTGTGATTCATTATTTACAGTTAATTATAATTTATAATTCTTCATTTCCTCACAGGAAGCAGTGAGGCCCCGCTGCTCAGTGTTGAAGTGTGTATGACAAGCTCGTGGAGTTTAGAGGTCCGATGGACAGAGCACGAAAACAACACAGACTCAGAGCAAATCTATCAGGTCCAGATTGGACAAAGTGAAGAACGTCATATCGTCACTCAGGTAAGTCAGACCTTACAATACATAGAGCAACATTATAAATAACAAGAATACATAACATGTAACGTCTGAGGATAATCTGATGATGAAGGTTATGATGATAATTATGGTGATGATGAAGATGATGATGGTTGTAGTGGTGGTGATGATGATAATGATGGTGTATTAACAGAGTACTGTGAGTAAGGAGGCTGGAGTTCAGGGCGTGTCGTGGGTGTGGACCTCAGCGCTGCCGCTCCAGTGCACTGATCACTCCGTACGGATTAGACGTGTTCCCGGTTCATGGACTGACTGGGCGACTCATTATGGTAAAATGTTTGTGAACACAACACACGCAGGACTGGAGATGTATCTGAACAATGTATCTGTATAAAGATGTATTGAAATAAAAAACATTCTACTTCAAAAGTCCATCTCCATCTGAAATCTTGACCCAAAATCATCCCTTAGTAAATCTCCAGTGAACAATTTAATCTCAGAATATTAACCTGCTTATATATTTGTATTTCTCAATAAGGTTATATTAGTGCAATTATGAAGGTGAAGAAATAAAGTGCTTGTTTTTTTGTAGCTTTATCGAAAATTCTCTGAAGTTCTCTGGGTATTTTTTTTGATGTCAAGATTTCAGTTGAAGGAGACATGAGCTGGACAGGAAGGATGACCTGCAGAATGGTGGTTTGTGAACACTTCCTGAGTGTGCCTGTGTGTAAATGTGTGCGTAATGTGTGATATCTAGGGTGACAGGGCAGGGTTGGGTTGTGTAACAGCACTGTAATCTGCAAGTCATCTGGTGTTGCGGTGTGCTATTATTTTTTAGTTAAGTTAAGCTTTTATTTGTTACATATACAGGAGCACAGGGTCAGTCATGATAAAGCGCCCCTGGAGCAGATAGGGTTAAGGGTCTTGCTCAATGCAAATTAAACAATGACAACCTGGTGGAGCTGGGGCTCAAACCGCCGACCTTCTGATCAGTAACTCTGAGCTATCACTGCCCCTGAATAGACAGATGATAGGTAAATATGTGCATCAATATAATGTTCAGTTTCCCCTGGTTAAACTTCTTCGTTATGTGTGAGCGAACAATGCACAGTTTACACCACAAGCTTTACCCTTTATACTACAAGAAACTCCTGCAGGATAGTTTAGGAGCTGCTACAGAATGTGTATTTTTTTAAAAGAAAAAACTCAAGAACTTTTACTGGAGAAAACCTGGGTCATGTGTTCTATTGTTTTTTAAGATGTTTTTTTAAGAAAAGTCATGTAAGAAAACCAAATAGTGCAAAAACACTCAGATATTAAGATGTTCATTATTTCCAAAAAGAAATTAAACACATCCTGTAGCGCTTGGGTTCTCATGGTGGAGTCTAGAGTACCCCAGGGGTCCATGATGTACTCTGAGAGAAAAGTAAAGTAAAGCCTTTATTTTTGTCACACGTACATTACAGCACAGTGAAATTGCTTCTTTGCTTAACCCAACAGCGTAACTGGGGTCAGAGCGCAGGGTCAGCCATGGCACAGCACCCCTGGAGCAGATAGGGTTAAGGGCATTGCTCAAGGGCCCAACAATGGCAACCTGGCTGAGCTGGGAATCGAACCGCCGATCTTCCAATCAGTAACTTAGTGCCTCAACCCTCTGAGCCACCACCGACCCTACAAATTCCCTGATTGGATTGTTTTAATAAAATCACAGGACTGAAAATCACAGGACTGTGATTTTAGGGTCTGTGGAAGTTTATTAATTCTGGAAGGTTCTCTGGCTGCAGATCTCATTTTCAGATCTTCACTCTGCTTTGTGGTTTTCAGGTCAGCAGAACATTAGCTCCAACAGTTTGAGGTTATTTCCAACGCAGGAGGTTTTACAGGAAGGATCGTCTGTTTTCTTCTGCTGTATCCCTCCTGATGGAGTTCGTGTTACTGCCCTCTACTTCTCCAACACTCCATATCCTCTAATCAACATCAGTACCCGTGTCAGAGCCATCAGAGTGCTTGGACTCAATAGCACTGAGATCGGCGTGAACCTCATCTGCCAGGACGACTCGGGAAAGGAGCAAGCGGTATTAAACTACGTCACCTGTGAGTTCGGCAGAAAACAGTGTGATGATTTGAATCTGTCTATACTTCCCATGTTGTAAACTTACAGTACTGTAGATATATTAGCCTGATTATTAGCAGTAATGATCTAAACTAGGTACAACTGCTGAAGGAATTGTTATGTGGGGCAAACTAATGCATCGGTTTTTCCTTTTCTAAGATAAGGTTCCTGAGATCTGGCCATTTACCCACCCAGGGTGTGCGAGAGTGTGTGTGCGGGAAGGTAGCATTGTTAAGGCCGGTTGTCTTAGCCACAGCCTTGGCAGCATGGCTAACTCACACAGAGAGAATATAACCTGATATCTTCAAATGGGAAAGTAACTGTGTTGATTCTTAGCTAGATATCTCAGGAACCATTGGTGCTAGAGTTTTGCTTTTTGGATTGACACAGTGTGCAACATTAAGTGAGAATCAGAAGTTTAGAAACAGGGACATTGTTGCTGACTCACTATTTTAACTTATTATACTTAACTATTTTACATATGTAAGCATTGTGTACACGAGGGGGCTTAGTTCACACCGTTTTTGGGGAGACAATGTTGAGAATAATGGTGGAAGTTGAAACACCATGGATCCAAACAGATTGTGGCCTGTTTGTCAGGAAGTCCAATACCAGCCACAGAGAGATGGCTTCAACCTCAGCAACAGCAGTTTATTGGCTAGGATATGCAGAATAATGGTGTTAAATGCGGAACTAAAGTCCAGAAAAAGCAGCCTGGCATTTCAATCCCTACCATCCAAATGAGTAGAGCAGAGTGTCTGACAGCTGACACTGCATTAGACATTGACCATTAGCCAAAACAGCCTTTCAAGGCACTTCATAATAATAGGTGTGAGGGCCACTGGATGTGTCTCTCTTGGTAATGGAAAAAATGCACAATATTTTCAGCAAACATTGATAAATAGTTACTTATTATGTCATAAATTTAAAAAGGTAGAAAAAAATATATCGTGGCACTGTGCAAAAGTTTGGGCACCCTACATAATCTTAATACATAGTAACACCTCCTCTGGCAGATATCACAGCTTGCAAAGCTTTTTATAGCTAAAAGCCTTTCAATTCTTGTACTTGGGATTTTCTCCCATACTTCCTTGCGAAAGGCTTCTAGTTCTGTAATATTATTTGGTTTTCTTGCCTGCACAGTTCCTTTAAGATCTACACACAAATGTTCAATGATATATAAATCAGGGGACTGTGATGGCCGTCACAAAACCTTCAGCTTGTGTCTCTTCAGCTTTTTTACAGATGCTGTGATGTTTACTTCCAGAATTTGCTGGTATTTAGTGGAATCCATTCTTCCCTCCACCTATGCAATGTTCCCTGAGCCACTGGCTGCAACACAACCCCAAAGCTTGATAGATCCACCCTATGCTTAATAGTTGGCCAGGTGTTCTTTTCATGATAAGCTGCTCCTATTTTTTACATGCAATGCATCAGGCTTCTGTAGATACTTTTTGTAGATACTGTTACATACTTCTGATGTTGGATTTTATGATGGGGACGCAGGTCAGGTTTTCTTCTGCTGACTCTTCCATGAAGGTCTTGTGGAACGGTGCACCACCACTCCTGAGTCTGCTGAATCTCCCTGCAGGTTTTTTGCAGTCAAATGGGGGTTTTGATTTGTCTTTCTGACCAGCATACCAGCAGTTCCCTCCCAGAGTTTTCTTGGTCTTCCAGATCTCATCTTGACCTCCACAGTTCCCCTGAACTGCCATCTCTTAATTACATTTCTTACTATGGAAACTGCAAGCTGACGATGCTTTGCTATCTTCTTGTAGATTCTCCTGCATTGTGGGCATCAATAACTTTCATTTTCGGAGTCTTACACAGCTGCTTAGAGGAACCCAGGGTTGCTGAGTGTCCGCAAGTGTGTGCACAAGGTTTGAAGAGTCAAAGTATTTGTAAAGCTTTGAAATTGTTATTTACTAATGACAGCTGTTGCCATGCATCAGATCTAACGAGCTGATTAAGGTCTGAAACCTTGTAAAAAGAATCTGAGACTTTGGAACTTTTAGGGTGCCCAAACTTTTGCACAGTGCCATAATAATGTTTTTACATTGTGCACATTCTCTCATCCTGTTCCTGATGATTGCTCGTTTCCCCTGGGGCTGCTGCTTCGGGTCACGTCCTCTGTTTGTCCAGGTTGGATCCGGGTTTAAAAATGTCAAATTGTGAGTAC
>JAAGKR010013602.1:12500-13557 GCA_011419295.1 Clarias macrocephalus
TAGTTAATATCCATGCCCGCGTGTACTGTTTACTATAATTCAATTCAATTCAATTTTATTTGTATAGCGCTTTTAACAGTTGTCATTGTCGCAAAGCAGCTTTACACAACCAAAAGAAATTATGAAAGTTTGTACGAACTGTAAATGTCTATGAATCAAAATGTTCAGATGGTCCCTGAGGGCGACGGTGCTGAGGGAAAAACTCCCTGAGATGTCAATAGGAAGAAACCTTGAGAGGAACCGGACTCACCAGGGAACCCAGAGCAGGGATTGATCTGCACTCATACTGTGTGTTAAGAGGCTGGAAGTTCAGTATAACAGGAGACGTGTTAAAGTTGATATGGAGTCCAGAGATAACAGTTCGGTCTGGTCACAGTCACATAATGTATAAGGTGAAAGTATATTTAGTGCAGAGTGCAAGCAGGGACTTCGGCAGGACTAACTATGACATCATAACTAAAAGGGAGGAGCCAGAAGGAAACACAAACATGAGGGGGAACTGAGAGGTAAAGCAACCAATCACCTCACTGTCAACAAACCTGAGTGATCAATGAGAGTGGGGAGGACAGCATCTAAACATACCAGTTCACCAGATACTCTACGTCCATGAGTCCCCCAGATCTGCTCCTTTACCTAAGGCTCATCTATTTACAAACATGCTGCGCTAAATAAACAGGTTTTTAGTCTAGACTTAAACACTGAGACTGTGTCTGAGTCCCGAACATTAATAGGAAGACTATTCCATAACTTTGGGGCTTTGTAAGAAAAAGCTCCGCCCCCTGCTGTAGTTTTAATAATACGTGGTACTGACAGGCAGCCTGCATTCTTTGATGGAAGTAGGCGTGGCGGATCGTAAGACACTAACAGTTCACTCAGATACTGTGGCGCGAGAACATTTAATGCTTTAAATGTCAAAAGTAGTATCTTAAAATGGATGTGAAATTTCACAGGGAGCCAATGCAGTGTAGATAAGATAGGGGTGATGTGCTCGTATCTTCTGGTTCTAGTGAGGACCCTCGCTGCTGCATTCTGGACTAACTGAAGCTTGTTTATGCAC
>JAAGKR010013603.1:0-12500 GCA_011419295.1 Clarias macrocephalus
TCTCTCTCTGTCTCTCTCTGTCTCTCTCTCTCTCTGTCTCTCTCTGTCTCTCTCTCTCTTTCTCTCTCTCTGTCTCTCTCTGTCTCTCTCTCTCTCTCTCTCTCTCTCTCCCCCCCCTCCCTCTCTCTCTCTCTCTCTCTGTCTCTCTCTCTCTGCACGGGTCAATAGCTTTTACAGCTTTTACAGTTTAGTGCATTAGTGGCCTGATTATTCAGAGCATGGGAGCACGGCTAAATCATCTGCAGGGCATTTCCACCAGCTCGCTCATCAAAAGTAAAAAAAAAAAAAAAAACACTGATTACAGCAGGACATTAACTGCGAGTGTGTGAGTGGTAAACAAGTTGGAGAGAGGGGGGGGGGGGGGGTTCTAGTCTTGTAATGACACAGTTTAGTCCTAAATTGTATTCGTGTTTTATGGACAAGTTAATCTGTTCTTTTATTTTTGCCCCCAAAAAAGTAAATAAATAAATAATGCCTAAGTAATGTGAGACTCTGGCCTCGAGGGAGCTCTCGTCTGCATGAATACTTAGAGAGACGGAGAGATGGATGCAGCCTCTGAAAATGAAGCGCAAAATAAATTCCAATTATAAATAAAAAAAAAAAGAGAGAGAGACAATTTATGCTGCTATAAATGGAGGCAGATTGTTGGAGGGCGTAATTGTCATTCAGGCAGAACGTCCACACTCGTTTACGTTCATTCTTTCCACAGACGTGTTGTCTGGAGTGGCGTAAACTCCACGTCTGCGCTCGAGCGGTCCAGGGTTAGCAGGCTCGCTCGGGGGTCAGACTCGTGACTCCGGCTGTGATGGAGTTCATATTTACATACACACACACACACACACACACACACACACACACACACACACACACACACACACACACACACACGTCAGCAGGAGATTCATCCATTTATGTTATTTCATACACAGGTAGGAATATACACACATCATGCTGTAGGCTACAAGACTGCGCAGACCATGATGCTGTCGAATTCTGGATTCTGATTGGTCGGAGGGAGACACGAAAGATTTTCCCTTTGGTAATAAAGAAAAGTTGTGATTGTTAGCAAATTACTGTAGGATATTTTTCAAAACTAAAACACTTCAGGTCTCTTGCTGTTATAACAGAACAAGTGACTTTGCACTACACGACACACTGATGATTTCCCTGTAACAGCATGACACCATCTTATATTAAAGCTTTTACTGTAAAACTAATTCTTGCTGCATTAATTTGAAGGTATGCAGTTTTTTTTTTTAAACCTTTTTAGACATCCTGACACGGCGCGTGTACAAAACGAAATGTTCCCTGCGTTTTGTCCCTTATTGTGACCTCATATAAGAAGAGAGAAGCTCCTCCCCCAGCTTGTTGCTCGGCTCTATTGTTGTCTGAAGGGGCGTGGCTCAGCAGGAGCTCGTATACATAGTCACTGAAACAGCACGTTTGGGAGAGGAGTGAAATAAAGGGGGTTTGAGGTATGAAGCAATGCGTTATCAGACCGGTATTTGAGCTGCAGCCTTCACACACACACACACACACACACACACACACACACACACACACACACACACACACACACACACACACACTGAGACCAGCGTTAACTTGTTTTAAGGCTAGAGGATTTATTGGGGAAACTTGGATCGTCTTAAGGAAATGCTGATACGCTCGAATCGATGATGCTCCCAGCTCAGATTAATACTGACGCACGCAGAGGCGGAGAGCATTGTTACGGAAATCATCAACAGTCTCATCTTCAGACTTTCCCTCAGTGTGAAACACTACTTTCCCTTTTTGCAGACTTATATATATATATATATTTTTTTCTTCCTCGTAGCTTAAATCGATCTCGGTATCCTTCGAGCCGGGATTAGCGAGTGTAAACGTAAGCTTATCGCGCTGGATTTGTTTACAGAGCTGTGACTCATGACTTTGCTGATTTGTGTACTCGCCAAAACGGCACAGCTTATGATCTTAGCCGAGGATATCGGGGCTGATCTGGAGCTTGCTTAAAAGCCTGAAATAGAGGTTCGTGTTTATAATCTGCAGCGCTAATCCCCGCACCGAGCGTAGGACTGAAATAATATCCGGATAAGATCCGCGCTTCCCTTTTCGCCGTTTCTCTGAATAACGTACCGGAGAGACGGAAGACCGACACAGATCTCAATCTAAAATCTGCACGCAAGCCCGCGTATCTGACAGCGTCGGCTTTTGATTGAACATTTTCAGAGCTTCCTCGACGTGATCTCTGGTGGAGCTCTGTGTGACGCGGGCCGGGTTTGACAGGTAAATGACACACCAGGCATTAAAAGCCAACGCCGAGGAAGAATGCCGCTTCAGGGGGCGCCGAAGACATGTTCAAGGAATTTCTCTGGCACATGCATGATGTGATCTGAGTGCAGTTCTGTATTTAAAAATCACCGGCATTGATGTAAAGTCGCCTCAGTTCACTCCGCGATCACCCGAGGATGACGTGTAAGCAGCACAACCCTGCGCTGTGCCGTTTCTGGAAAACATAATCAACAGTAGCCTGATGTGATGAAGCAGAGGAACCGCTGCCACTCAAACGCTGACGATTTTTACACAAAGGCACATCACAAAGTGTTTCACTCCGCCAACAGTTACAATTTTTATAATAGTATTTATATTTAACATTTAAACTTAAAGTCGCGACGAACTCGTACGCTCTGGAATTAGAGTGTTTTCAACATTAGGACGCGGAATCGTTTGCGAGAACTCTTGACCACAAAGGCTGGGTCTTTTTGATCAGTGAGAACACAAGGGTTCCGCGAGAGGCACAGAACTAAACTGTTAGCCGTATGAGCCGGACATTGCAAGTTCGATTCCCGGGTGATGCTGTAGCCTCAGAGAACCGGGCGCCGGTGAGCTCATACGAGTGGAAGGAGAAGATCAATGGCTCAGAGGAAACATGTGGGTCGTCTTCCACCCTGGCTGATCGTTCTGGGCTTGATGGGGGCGTGGCCTCACGCAGGGTGGGAATTGGGTTTGACTAAATTAGGGAGGAAAAAATCAGAAGAAGAAACAGTCCTAAAAGAAAGGTTAAAAAAAAAAAACTTCCCTGTTCTCTTCTTCTCTTGTGATTAATGGTGGCTCGCAAACCAAGTAGGTGCATACTGCCCCCTGCTGTATGGGAGAGTGTAAATACACCAGTGTATATGTACAGAAAGCGTTACTGGTAATCAATCGTGCCTAGCGTGAAAATGCCCTTAAAGTCACAGCGTTATCTCTGATCTCCATCACCATCATGTCAAACCCCTGACACTGGAGACTCCAACGAATTAAATGTCATCATATGCTCATTTTTATGACTGAGTTGCTGTTATTGAAACAATCAGTGATATTATTAGAACAAGTGGATTATTATAAATCTGCACTATTGTCAGAGCTGCCGTAATAGAAAATCAACCAACACCTTCTGACAAGTCAGAATCCAGAATTAATCAGCATCATGCTAATGAAAAAAAAAAACAATAGACAGTAATATACCTGATGAATTGCTGCGTTATAAGGAGAATAAAACACTTAGCGATGAGCTGCTGTAGAAAAATGATCAATTTTGATGTCATATCTGTGACAACAACAACATCATTGTTAATTAAACGTATAAACAAACCTCTACATATTAAAATGAATGGTACCTGTTTGATGCATCGCATCATGTTACTGTACTGTACTGTACATCAGCCTGGGAAGCGTCATGACAAACATCTACTGTATCACTCGACACTCGAGTTTGATGTTAAAAACTTTCTCTGTCTGGCAGCTGATGTGTTTTTGAATATGTCAATGAATATTTAGGTTTAATTTCCTGGAGATTCTTGGAATGTTGTCTGGTGCAGTGATGTGCATATCAAGACATTTTGTTTTAATTAAGAACGTGTATCTTCACACAATGAGAGCAGAGGAATATGACCTAAGCTCGATCATAGTTGATGCTTTACTTTCTTTGTTTATTCCCCGGGTGGCACAGTGACATAGCGGTTGGCTCGGTTGCTTCACACCTCCAGGGTTGAGGGTTCAAGTCCCACCTCGGGTCTGTGGATATGCGTGGAGTTTGCATGTTCTCCCCATGCTTGGTGTGTTTTCTGCAGGTTTCCTCGCACAGGCCAAAGCTGTGCAAAGTAAGCTAATTGTGTGAGATAGTGTGTGAGTGAGTGTGTATCAGACTGTCACTCTATCCAAAGTGTACCCCACCTCGTGCCCTTGGGATAGGCTCCAAACACCTCCTTGACCCTGGATAAAAAAAAAAAAACTGGTGGTTGTGAGTGAGTGTCTCCTCTTCAGTCAGCAGGCATGGGCTCTCTCTTCTGATGGACCAATAATGCCATGTGACACCTCGCCAGGGCAAAACGTGAGAGCACAGATAGCCCTCCTTGACAGGAAATTGCCATATCTCCTGCTGCATTTAATATCTCTCTCCTAACCAGTATTTTTCCCTCATGGCAGACAGGCTCGGGTGCACAGTGGGGTGCAATTTTTATCACTTCCTCAGAATGGGGAGATGTGAAGAATCAGGAAGCCTTTGGCACCTGCTGGTGTTCCTCTGGAGCTTTGCTCCGTCTCATCTCGACAGAAATCTTGGCTTGCTCATCTCAGCCATGAGGCTTCGCTTCAAATCAGATGACCTTAGCAGAAATGAGGGGTGTAATTAGTTCTGATTACCCACTAATTACCAGAGCACAAAAGCCTCACAATGAAACGCGACCAATCGTCAAGTCCTCTGCGGGTCTCCGACTCGGAATTGACTAGGTGCCATGGTAGATTCCCAAGAAGCCCAGCGTGCCCATATACTGCCAATCATCAGCAACCCCAGCTGAGCTTCAGCGCTTACTCAGACAGTTTCAAAATCATCTGCAACACAGAGGATCATCTGTGTCTCAGCAACTCTTGTCAAAAGAAGATCAGTAATTAACATCCATGCTCTTTGATTAACGTGGCCCAGCCCGCGGTCCCACATGCTTTCGAAGTAATTAACACCTGTCATGTCCAGACCGTCATTGCATCGAATGCTTCTTTGAATTTATTATTATTATTTTTAATTTTTTTTGGGAAGAACTTCCTTTGCCAAACCAATCACAGCGCAGTAGAGCTCTCGAGTCCTTCAGAGAGCAGAAAGTTTATCCTGCAAACACTGTGCTAATTCATGACCTAAATGATATAAGACACACCAGTCTGGACACACTAGTCTGGACACACCAGTCTGGACACACTAGTCTGGACACACCAGTCTGGACACACCAGTCTGAACACACCTTCTCATTCAGTGCTTTGCGTTTACTGATTTATTCCCCACATTCTAGAACAATCCTTGATTTTTTTTAAGCTGTGAAATAACATATATGGCATTAGGGAATTATGTAACAACAACAGTAACAGTCAATTGTTTATTACAAGAACAGTATTGTGTCGAGTGTGTTTGTAAACTCCATCGAGCTCCACGATGAAACTGTCCCTCATGGAGACCTTCCCAGGAAAGCGAGACCAAAACTTACTGCTGCAGAGGAGAAGCTCATTTAGAGTCACCAGCCAATTAACCAATCACCAATTAACAACCAGCACCTCAGATTAGAGCCGTTATGAAGCTTCACAGAGCAGATGAACATCTCAATATCAACTGTTGTATATTTTGGATAAACGCCTTCAGCATTGTTTTACAGTGTAGAAAGAAATAAACACCAGGACCGTGGAGTTAGGGAGGGGTGTACAAACCTTTGACTGGTAGTGTACATTAGTTGCTATTTTGGATGACCTCACTGGGATTCATCCGTTCATCTTCATTGATTGTTTTATCACAACCAGGCAGGCGAATCTGAATTCTATCCCAGAAACATGGTTGGATGGTGTTCAACCATTAGATGTTGAACCATCATTGAGCATGTTTTAGGAGATGGGAGGAAACCAGAGAACCTTAAAGGAGGCCATATTGCCACAAGAAGAACATGTGAACATTTACAGACACAGCAATCTGAGCTCAGGATCGAGCCCTGACGCTGCGCGGTGGAGACGCCAACCGCTGAAGCTCCACCTTCAAGTTGAATTGAAATAAATATTCAACACTGTTGCATTGCATCGTATTTTCATCACTGTGTCACAGCCATGACACACTGAAATGCAACGCGAGTCCAATCGCAGTGCTAAGCCGTGCTAGGGGGCGTGGCTGCGACTGGAGAAAGAAAGAACGGCCTGAAAACATCATTCGTTGAACCTTTTCAGGATTTATAATTACAAAATATAAAGTATAATGACATTCATGAGATCGTCAATACAGAGTTCTAACATAAACCACAAGAGCAGCAAAACACTTTATCACTTTAAATTAGTAATATATATATATATATATATATATATATATATATATATATATATATATATATATATATATATATATAAATTAAATTTGATTACTTATAGTAAAAGTTTTTAATTTTGATGACTTTTTATTACTTTTTTTATGTGATGTAAGGGCAGTGCAATAAAGCTTCTTCTTTTCAGTGTGGCGTGTTGCCTTAACATCAAACATCATAATACAGTCTGTGGATCATTTCATATCTTATTTTTTTAATAACCTCTCAGTGTCACTGCTCTGGTGTGGAATCTGTCTTAAAACAATTTTAGTTTTGCCTGAGATACGTTTTATATATATATAAAAAAAAAAGAAAATGCAGATTTGACAGTGTGGGCGTAGGACTTGTGGTGAAATTTCTCAAGCATGAAGGCGTAGAAATGCTTGACATTTACAGAAGACTTCAGTCACAATACGGCGATGAGAGTAAAACATCTGAATAGCGCAAACGTTTTAAAGGAGGCCGTACCGCCGTGAATAACGATGGCGGCCGAGGTGGCTCAGAGCTCCAAAGTTCCTGTGAATATTCAGCGCCTGGTCACTGATGGTTAACTTCTTCTGAAAGAGACGCGTCGGTCTGTGTGGACTGTACACACAATCATTCACCAACACATTCAGTCGTACGGTCCTCGGCTCGCTCCAAGCCATTTCCACAGGTTTAAAAATGCCATTCATTAATGAGTTCCTGGGAGGCCAGTGTGTGTGACGTGAAGCAAGTCGTCCAATCACGGCTCCGGCGTACTGAGAAAACGTTTTACCTTGAAGGTGTAAAGCACCAAGTGTAACACTGTGACAAGTGAATTAGTGAGAAATACAGGGAGCGTTTACTCTCAGTGATTCTGTTATTCTGTACAATCAAAAGTCCTGCTGGGTGAAGTTATTAATAGATATTAACTCATGTTTTAACAAATTAACAAAACCGAAAACAAAATAACATTCAAAGACAAAATAGCAAATTCAAAACCAAATTAACAAAATTTGAATTTGTTATTTAGTTTTGGGTTTTGTTCATCTGTATTGCACTTCACGGCCAGTCAGATACGAACCGGAAAAGGTAGGTATAGTTTGCGAATTAAATTCTTACCGCTGATTGGACGAGACACCTGTCATTCGTATGCCGTGATTTTGGATATGCTGATGACATATCACGGTATAAAGATTAGTTTGCGACCTGCTTTGTCTCTTTTAAAAGATTTTTTCCACAAAAACTGCAAAAATTTGGCATTCCATATTTGAAACCACAATACGGACAGGACATGTTTGCACATTCATACACACACGACTCTACCGCCGCTACAGTACTTCCTGTTTATCTTGAGTGACAGATGTCTCGTCCAATCAGCGGTAAGAATGTCATTCGCAAACTATACCAACCTTTTCCGGTTCGTTTCTGAACAGCCGAGAGGTGCGAACCAAATTAACAAAACCGAAAACAAAATAACAAATTCAAAATCAAAATAGCATCCAAATCAAAACCGAAAACAAATTAACAAAACGCAAAACAATAAAACAAATTAGTTTTGGGTTTTGTTATTTTGTTTTTGAATGTTTTATTTTGTTTTGGGTTTTGTTATTGTGGTTTTTAATTTGTTATTTTGTTTTCATTTTGTTAACTTGTTCCGCACTTCTCGGCCACCGTATGTTTTTAATACATAACTTTAAAAACATCCTTTATTCAACTTTTCACCAACAGCACTTGTTTCACTCTGTCGAGCTCTAACCTCCACAAGCAGCTTCCAAAACTTTACATTTTCTGCAAATGACACCATCAGGCACTTCACTAGCAAGCTGACGCACGTCTCTGCATCATGTACGTACAGTAGTTACATTTCATAATTTTTCTTAATGTGCAACTTCAAACAAAACTGTTAATCTGTTTTGAATTTTTTATCGATATCACGGTGAGAAAATGATCGAGAGAGGTGTTAAAGGAGAAAAGATTATTCGAAAGCTCATTTTATAAAAAGCTGAATCTGATGAAACAGTCCATCTCGTTGTAAAGACCATTGTAGCTGAGCCTAGCGCTAATGTTGTGACGTCAGGTTAGCAGAAAACGAAGATCAAACTTTTCACTGGATTAACAGGAAACACACCTAGAGCCACCCAACACATCGGAAATATTTCAGTGGAAACGCATTTCAGGATGCTGCTGACTCAGCCACGGCGACTCGGTCATCATTTAGGGCTGAGAAAATGTTACACAACCCACAATGCACTGCTCCGCCACCTCCTATGGCTCCATTTTGGCTTTCACTTTCCATCTGTACCCGTATACTGAATGATTTATGGGCAGGAAGCAGAGCAACGCTGTCGTTTTTCATCACTCCATACATCGCTCTCGGCAAAGCAGACATTGTGTTGTGATATGGAATGTGAAGCAGCGATATTTTTAATGGTGTTGAGTAAATCCAGCGTGATTTATAGAGTCCCACGGGCCAAGGGCTGCTGATCATCAAGCATGTGCACAGAACGACAAGAAAGACGTCGAGAGATTGATGCAGTTATGAAATGAAAAAAAAAATAGACATGTTGTACGATAAAAGGAGAGCACATGCTGTGCCGCTGGAATTAGAAAAAAATGTATCGCTGAGCTCCAGGACGTCTTTACATAAATCTACATAAATCTGGTATGAACATTTTTTACAGGAAGAGAAGCTATTTTGTAAAAATAGAAAGAAAAAAAAAGCAGGATGAAGAGAAAGGAAAAATATGTTTTATGGACTGTGTGAACTTGTTTATGGAAAAAAAATTACTATAAACTCAAATAATAATAATAATAATAATAATAATAATAATAATAATAATAATAATAATAATAATGGTTATTATTATTATTATCATTAATTATTATTATTAATATTATTATTATTTGAGTTTATTGTTATTATTGTTATTACTGTTATTTATGTGTTTGTTTATTTATTAGTTTAATGTATTATTTTATCATTTTAACCATTTTTCTTTTATTTATAATTTTTTATTTGTAGTATTAGTTTTTTTGTTGTCTTCCCTATTTATTCGTTAGTTTATTTTAATGTATTATTTTATCATTTTAATTATTGTTCTTTAATTTATTATTGTTAATATATATGTAGATATATAGTTTATACAATAATTTATTCAATTTTTTTTCCAGATTTTACTATATATCTAAAAAATTTTCTTTAACTTTTATTATTATTATTATTATTATTATTATTATTATTATTATTATTATTATTATTATTCAACTTTATTTAGGCTTCATTGTTCATATGTCAGGTGGTATGGTGGTGAAGTGGTCAGCACTGTCGCCTTGCACCTCGAGGGTCTGCGTTTGATTCCTGGCCAGATTCGAGTCCCGTCTGTGTGTGTGGAGTTTGCAAGTTCTCCCCGTGCTTGATGTGTTTCCTCTGGGAACTCCGGTTTCCTCCCACAGTCCATTGCAGATTAGGCTAAATGGTGTTCCCAAGTGTGTGTGTGTGTGTGTATGTGTGTATGTGTGTATGTGTGTGTGTGTATGTGTGTGTGTGTGTGTGTGTGTGTGTGTGTGTGTGTGTGTGTGTGTATGTGTGTGTGTGTGTGTGTGTGTGTGTGTGTGCCCTGCAATGGATTGGCACCCTGTCCAGGGTGTACCTCGGCTGGGATAGGCTCCAGGCCCCCGTAGACTTAGTGAGTGTTCATATGTCACATAATCGTTCTTCATTATTATAAAAACTAATTATTTAATATTTATTTCCACAATTGTTCCATATTTTTCTTTCATTCTGAGAATAATATTTGAAATAAACCCGTACCTCGCACACACACCAGTCCCAGAGTTTATTCAGTTGCTCGGTGAACGTGCTGTTTTTAACATTTTTTCTCCCAGAAGCCGTCATTAAAAAGAATTTGTGGGCCGAGCGAACGTGCTCGCTTCACCCTGATGCAAAATCGATATTTATTTCAAGCTTCCAATCTGTTTGTGATTTCACTTTTAATTGTCATTCTCTCTTTTCCTTTCCTTCATGCTGCTGCGCTGGTCACGGCAGGTAAGACTCTAATCTCTTCTTTTAGACAATCAAACCCTGACGTTCTATAATCTGTTTTCTATAATCATGTGGATTATACGGATCGCGCGTGTACAGTTGAGACGTACAGCCGTGTACACCTGGCATTGTGTGGCGTCTGTGATTACGCTGTGTAGCGTCTCCAGTGATTACAGCGTACACGGTTTCGGCAGGAGGAAAACCGAAACACACTTTTATTACATCAGTCCTCTAATGCATTTATTTCCAGGCAAAATCTTCCTGCGAGTCGTTTGTGTATCAGAATCTTTTGCGACTGTTTCAGATGTTTTGCAGTAATCGTGTGGTCGCTGTAGTTAAATCATTTACAAATAAATTAGTGTTGAGAGCATGAATGAAGAATTTAGTGTCTGACCTTGTTCACACCTGGACTTAGCATTAGCCACTTAGCATCTCATCACCCAGGACATGCGTTAATGTCACGCTTCACTGTCTCTCGACTCTGTGAAAAATTTTTAACTGTGTGTCTTACAACTCCAAAGGTAGACTGATGTGCTATTTTAATTGTCGTTGTTGTTGTTGTTTTTATAAGTATGATTTTAAATATTTATGGTCTACATTACTCATCCATTGATTTTTTTTTTTGGTGATAGAATTTAACATTCTGAAATAGAAAAAAAGTCATATTTTTATATTATTATTATTATTATTATTATTATTATTATTATTATTATTATTATTATATTAGTAGTAGTAGTAAGAAAGAAGAAAGAAAAAGAAAGATAGAATGAGGTAAAAGAAAGAAACAAGAAGGAAAGGCACCTTCATTTAAAAAAATCTATAAATTTTTGTTTGTTTGTTTGTTTGTTCACCTGAGGGAAAGTCTCCAAATTTCAGTCTAAAACTTTATTTCTTTTTGCTTGTTTGGTTTTAGGGGTGTTTTCAGTACCTTTGAAAACTAAGGACAAAGAAAATGTACTCCTTTTATAAACACACAAAAAAAATGTTATTACATTCTGTCGTATTTGTTTCATTACATAAATATACTGTAATGTAACATAAAATTGATCCAGATATTATTAAGTAGTGAGCAACCTTCATAAACATTTGTGTTGTTGTTGTTTTTTGTTGTTGTTGTTGTTGTTCCACATCAATGAAGTATACAGTAAAATAATGGCGTATAGTGCCTCAGGGATCGACTTTAGGACTTTTTCTATTTCAGAAATAACAAATTTCTTTCTTTCTTTCTTTTTATTTCTTTCACTCTGTCTTTGGGGGTGAGGACTAAAACATGAGGCTTGTGCTGTATAATTACCAGATAACAGACTTTTGTGTTTCTAGAAGTGACTGTACAGAGTCTGCAGTGTGTGTGTGTGTGTGTGTGTGTGTGTGTGTGTGTGTGTGTGTGTGTGTGTGTGTGTGTGTGTGTGTGTGTTTCACGTGTGTTATACTGTGACAATGGCATTTTAATGTCCTCAGCCTTCATGAAAAGACATCTGTCCTTCTCTCTCTCCCGCTCGCCTTGTGTTTTTTTCCTCCTCTCTTCTTTTCGTGCTCGTACACGGAGTCAGGTCTGGGCTCTCAGTTGCCATGGAAACCGGCCCGTCCTCTCACTGCAGTGGCCGGTGGAGCTTGCGAAGGCGATACACACGGCATGGGGAGATTAATAAATCAACTCAGAGAGAGAGAGAGAGAGAGAGAGAGAGAGAGAGAGAGAGACGGGCGGGAGGAGCGGGAGGGAGAGAGGGGGGATTTCAAAATTCTCATAGAAACTGGTAATGAATGAAAATGAAAGAATTAGAAACAGAACATCACTGAGAGTCACTTTAATCTTTCATGTATTAAATCAGAAAACATTGGAGGTTTTTTTTTAATACAGACAGAAATGTGTTTGTGTGTGTGAGAGAGAGAGAGAGCGAGAGAGAGAGAGAGAGAGAGAGAGAGAGAGAGAGAGAGAGATGGACAGACAAATTAAGAGGGACAAAGTGATCAGATGAAATGAAACAAAGTATGTGTAAGAGAAAGCTGGAGAAAGCAACAGATAAAAATGGAGAGAACGAGACACTAAGAAAAAGGATGAGTGAAAATTTGTACATGAGAAAGAAAGAGAAAAGGAAAAAGAACGGAGAGTAAGATGGAGGGAAAGGGAC
>JAAGKR010013604.1:610-13549 GCA_011419295.1 Clarias macrocephalus
CCCTCACTTTACTTCACCTACCATTTCTTTCCATGCAAGGAGGCTCAGCATCTGGGCAGGAGTAGCTCAGTGACCAAGACATGGGACTACTGATAGGCACCTTTAAGCACCTTTAACCCTCAACTGCTCCGATGTATAATGATACAAATTTAAGTTGCTCTGGATAAGAGCATTGGCCAAAATGCTGTAAATGTAAATGTCACATGCCTAGGTGACAGAAATGACCTTCCCATAGTTGTCCACTAACAGAGACAAGAGCCAAATTAAATCCAGATTTCCTAGCCATAGAACCAGATTGAAGTACAGGATCTCCAGCCTGAGTTTAGTCTGTGGTTCTTAGTCATAGCAGAAACCAGATCAGAGTCAAGTGCTACAAAGCTTGAATACATTCCAGGGCTCTACCCTTTAGAGTCTGAGTTAAGTCTGGAGTCCAAAAAATCAATATGGCTTTCTATTATTTCATTTAATTGAGTCGAGGTCTTCTTTCTCAGCATTCTTTCTATGAAGGTTCAGGATCTGCTGTCTTCCTCCACCTTGTTTGGTTAAGAAGAATCCTTGGGGCAACGTCTTCATGTCGCATGAACTCTGTGATTTGATCCAGCCACCTCTTCTTGGGCCTGCCGCATTGTCATCACCCTCCTTCTGGTTTCAATTACAAGCCACAGCTATGATCTGATAGAGGCCAGTTGCTTAGCTGTTCTTTAATGTTGTGGTGCTGGAAATATAAAGTCAGGAAAAAGAAAGAGGCAAGCAAGTTTGCTGGTCAAATGACAAGGTCCAAACAGCAGTCGAGCAGAAGAAGCAGGCTTGGCAGTGAATGTGGCTGGACCTTGATCTTGACCAATATAGATTACTGAAAGGTGGGAAGGCGTCTGAGATGAATCATTCCAAGATCCACAGATATCACCACAATATGTTGTAATTGCTCAACATTCTTACACCAAATGGGATTAAAGTTCTTCCCATCCTCGAGACGCCTGGTCTGCCAGGTGGTGCAGAATGAGATCATATGCGTTTTGTAGATGAGTTAATCTGATATTTTTTTTTTTATTTCAACGGCACTATAACAATCATTGATTTATGACATCATGATCATGGATGTTAAAGTCGTTTCTTATCCTACGCCATCAATAACCCGTGTCCACGTCCCATGTCCCTTGCACAAGCCCAGCACATGGCACCTCCAGTACAGGGGACGGCTTAGCACCCATGTTAACGATTTTTACGCATTTCTTTTAAATGTTACCTTTACTGCCTTTTGAGCCTTTGATTTCTAGGACTCTTTTATATTATGTGTTTTTGCATCTAACCATGTAACTGTTTCAGGCTGGATTTTTTGTTGTTGTTGCACATCATCAAGTCTACAATGTCTCAAGAGCGATACTTTAATGTTTTAGTAATTATTTTATTGAATTCTTATCTACACACATTCATGCCTATGATTTTTGGATTTGTGGTTTGTATGAAATCCATACCTGCAATGCCAAAAGTAAGAACCACTCAGCCAAGCTAATATCAGTTGGCTCTTAATTACAGACAAGTGGAAACACAACGCTTTTTCTTTAGTGTTAAAGCGCAGTGGTTAGTTTGCAACAGTAATCTCACATAATTGTTAATAAATAAATCCTGGGTCTAACCCTTTACTGTACTCTGCTCAAATGTCTTTACATTCAGGCTCTGGTTTCCAAAGGGCCTCATTTTTATGACAGTTATGGTCCAGTGGCCCAGGCCAAGGTGAACCATTTGTTTTAATATGCACTGTTCCATTTCACGTTATGTCCACAGCAAGAGAAAAAAAAGTGGTGTTCTTGGCTTGGCGCTGGTGTTCAAGGTCAGCCAGCTTTGCTTGGGTGGTCTTAAATGAACAGTGGTTTGCAAACTTGGTCTTAGAGGACCCCGATCCTGCATATTTCATCATTTTATCCGCTTTAATACCCGATTCAATTAATCGGTTCATTAACTGGGCATGCTTGAGTCGATGTTTTAGTGGTAGGATAAACACCGAAATGAATAGGTTACATTACTTAACGAAAGCTCAATATACAAAACACTACGAGATAATCAACCGAGGCGTTCATTAAACTTTATTTTCAGTTTTTGTGCAAAAATAGCTTTCACTATCTGTGGCAGATGCCAAGTGAAAAAAATAATAATCACTGGAGTTCAGCACCCGAATCCAACTCCAACACAAACCTTGGAGTCACTTCATGGACAAATCATATCCGAGGTACTGCTGCAGCTTTTCATTAAAACATAAAGATTATGTGGGAAAGAAATATAAATTTGCAATTTGCAGCTTTTTTTGGCATTTTTCAAAACATAACAGGAATAATTAAAAATAAAATAATTTTTTAAAAAGCATAAAGACATACTTTCATAGAAAACATACCTTCGCATCCACAACTATTTTTTCAAAAACAGTCATAAATCAAAAATATTTACACAATATTAAAATCTGTACAAATAGTTTCCGCCAATATTTCCAAATAATTAAACCCCATATAACAAGTTAAGCTTGAGCAAAAGACTGAGGTAGCACATGAAGACAGAGACGGAGAGAAAGACAAGATAAGAAAGATGGAAAGGCAATAAGATAAGGGGGGGGGGAATAAAGGAAATACAGGAAATACTTTTATAAAAAGTAAAAAAAAAAAAACTTTTACATGGACGGGAATTTTACTTTTAAATTAAGTCTAGCCAAGAAATTCATCACATGAGATCAAAATTCTACCTAAAATCAGTTTACACAATTCTGTCTTCTATAAAAATTTGGCATTTTTCAAATCATTTTTCAAACATGTAGTTTTTGGGAATAAAACTAACAAATGGTGAACGTTGGGTTAGTGTGGGGGCTGTATTTAGTTATAAACTGAATCGATTGGCCTTACTGCATATTAATTTTGCTGTGGCGTTTATCTATTTAACTGCTTCATCAAACCATGACATGCACAGTGTGTGTAAAGGGCAGCTACCAAAGTATTAGTCAAATTTGACCAGATAATGTTTTCACTGATTTTATTTCCCCAATTTTGCATCCAGATGCTAACACAACTTTAAAAATGTTTTGAAACAAACTGATTTGTATTCCAATTTGAGGTGAAATAAATAACCCAATTAATTTAAATTTGTGGTTATTTCACAAAACAAGTGTAGTATCATTGAATTTTTTATTTATTTAATGCAACAATGTTTCTGCTGTAATGTGAACACCAGTGTTTCTACATTGTAACGGTGTGTGTGTGTGTGTGTGTGTGTGTGTGTGTGTGTGTGTGTGTGTGTGTGTGTGTGTCAAAGAGTGAAAAATGTACAATTACATACTCAAAATTGTCTTTATTGCTGAACTTTTTTCAGGGTGCACTTTAATATTAGCCTCCCCTCAAATCCTTGTGATTGAAGTGATATTATAAAGTTTGACTATTACGATGACCTCATTAATATTAACATTTCACTTTGTCATTTGAAGTTAATGAATCGACATCTTCTGATGAGTCAGAATCAAGTATTCTAATAACGTGAACATCTCTGGGATGAAATCTGCTTCACGTGTCCTTGGTTTTCTTTTCTCCTCTGACTTTATTGTTTTTGTACCTTGGGTGAAACTTTTACCTCATATTGATTCTGGAAAGCTTTGACACAAGCCTACAGGAAAGGTCTCTTTTATTTGGAGCGTTGCCTTTTTCGCCTCCTTCCTTTCCTGTTCCTACACGGAATCTGTCTACCGCAAAGTTCACAGAAGTTCCTCTGGCCAGGAGAACAAAGCTGACGGTGATTGCTGCTGCCTGCTCGCCTGCCACCCTGTACTTTATAAACCAGCCAGGGTTGTTACCAAAAAAAAAAAAAAAATGCTAGAAGAGACCAGCTAGGAGCGGAAAAGTTCAGTAAAAAAGAAAAATCACAATGAAAAGCTGTACAAAAAAAACAAGGATTAAATACAGTGTGATCAATATATTTTGATTCTTTTGCAAAAGATCACAAATTGACTGAATATATAAACCCAGCACTGCTGGTAAACATCGTCCTTTCAGCCATATACATGTAAATAGTACAAAAATTTAAAATAATAAGAAGATATCGGGAATGATTTGGATGGAAGATGATGAGGGACGAAGGTTCACTTGTGGTGCTGGTCACCTTGTGCTCACACTGAGAGAGAATCCCAGGGGGGGGGGGAACGGTGGTAGATGTTTTGTCCTGGTGAGAAGACCTCTGAATGTCCCTGGAGAAGTCCTGGGAGGACGGACGATGTGTATACAGACACATCACTCTCGAACCACGAAGACACGGAAGGACCCGCCATGCAACTGGGATTTACTGGAAAAGAGGAAGGTAACGTTTTAGCCAACATGACAGCAAAGCTTTTCATATCATGTACACAGTGTAACCATGACAACGCTGTTAAACACCTAGGGACAATCAGGTAACTAATTAGTCTAGCTTGATGAACGCAAGTCCCGTTAGCAATTTCTCAAAATATTCTGCTAACAAAAACTTTTGCAGTATTTTCAGTGTCTGGATTTATAACATGTGACAAATGAATATAAATGTAACACAAGTATGTAAATGTATTTATAATGTCTAGAGGATTTACTATATGGAGCCAGGATTATCAAACTGACGTCCATGAGGCATAGCCCAGTGGGGCCATGGTTTTCTAGCAGTGATGGAAACCACACCCACCATTATTAAAATTATAATTGGAATCTAAAAAGTCCTCATTTTCATAAAATTTAATAAAAAATATAACCATAGTGTACATGTTTAAATAATATTGTCTGTTTATTGTTATTATTATTATTATTATTATATAATAATAATAATAATAATAATAATAATAATAATAATAATAATAATAATAATAGTTTCTCCTAATTTAGTCATATCTAATTCACACCCTTCGTGTTAGGGGACTCAACCTCCCCATCAGTAACAGCTACAAACCAGAGAGGGCGTAGGCTGAGCACATAACTGCTTCTTATGCATTATTAGTGAGCAGCGTAACACATTTGCATGAACGCGCTATCCACCCCTTCCGCCTGCATGAGTTTACAGTTGCCCATGATTGGCCAGTGCTACTATGATTGATGCTGGAGTGTAAGTATGCCACGCCTCCCTCCTGAGAGAGTGTAGGATCCGCTCAATCCGCAATTTCGGGATGATGCCAATTGTTTACGCCACTCTGATGCTACACTGCCACACAATAAATAAATAAAAAAGCTTTTAGACAGTTAAATTTTTTTTGTATTTGAGAATACATTGCCAGAGTGTCTTAACTCTTAACCTGATTTATCTGGTAACTGTCACTCCTTGAAAACTGTACAAATTATCATACAACATTATTTCGCTTACATTTAGTTTTGAACTTTTTACATTTTTTCTCACTTTTTCTTGACACTCTGAGTTGACATAAATACTCATTGAATATGTCATTTGTTTTGCATTTTATTTGTCATTTGAAAAAAAAAGCAAAAAAATGTCTTGGTCAACTTTTCTTTACAGAAATCAACACTAGTGAAAAACAAACGAACAAACAAAAGAAGACGTCTAAGTGTCGGCACCGTCATAAATGATAAAAGTAATGTTTTTTTTTTTTAGGTAGAACCGTCACCTAACATAAATTCCACGCAGCAGTGTTCTATAGCAGGACATTATAATATATTGGATCCTCATGATGTATGGCATGTGCAAGGGTATGTTTCTCTACTGTTTATTTTGAAATCTGTACTGTGCAATCACTTATCGTGCAAGGAAAAGGATGTGGAAACAGTAACTCCATCACTGGCTCGTTGTTACTGGTGTTACGGTCGTGTTTAAACCCTTATTGACTATTGTGCTTGGCCTGATGGCTCTGTTATGAATTCATTAGCGGAGTGGCCTTCAGGCTACGCCAAACTGGAGAACGCGGGGATAAAACAAGGCGTTTGGTTTCCGATTGGGTGTAATTACCTGGTGAGCCAGCCCATGACGGCAGACCCAGCGGGTAACTGGAGAGTACGTGATTATATTCTCGCTAATGAGGCTGAGTTCACATGAGCGGTGGCTCGCATGTGAGCGTGTGAGAAAAACCTGCCGTCCACCCTCTCTTCCACAAGGCTGGAGTCGATTTTGTCAAGGCAGCATTTTGAATACGTTACTGAATTGAATTGTTCTGCTGGAGTAAGCTAAAGGGTTTGTGTGTGGTCCGTCCACATGTTATTACTTTCCGCCCTCTAATGTGTCCTGGACACAGAAAACCCACCCTGAAAAATCTAAAAAGATCAGAGAAATAAACGAGGAGCAGGTACCTGTCAGACTGGACGCCGTTCTTCAGACTGCCCGAGTAGCTGTTCCTCTTATCCATTGCCAAGACGTCCACATATCCTCCTGAAGCTTTGATCACGCCGGCGTGGACAGCAGCCCTGCAGATACTAGAGCTCTGTAAAGGATAAAAAACAGCAGAGTTGTTAAACAGACCATTAATTCAAACGAGGGCTGGGAGACGACGCCCAAGATGAAATTCTCCAAACAAAGGTTGATCCTCCAGATCAAGAGTCGACTGTACACAAAAGGATTCATTCCTAAAATGTTTGTAGCAGCATTTACACAATTCGTTATTCATGAAAATCCTGCAAATTCTGATGTTCAGCTCAAATGATTGTCTTTTCATATCTAATTGATCTAGTCTGTATTTTGGCTCCCTTCAGGTGATGTTACATTATACTGTATGCACCTTGCACAGGGCCAACAGAGGCAGAACCCCAGGACCTTCCAATCAGTAGCCCACAGAAGTAACCATGCCGACCACTAAGCCACAGCGCCGCCCAAAGTAATTAGTTATGCATTTATATTTGTACAGTATTCTAGCGTTCTCTATAAGCACTAAACTGATGCATTTTTTTCCCGACTCGTACACCACAGCCGAGTCCTCGTCAGCTCCATTGCACCGGCAGATATTTCATCGACCTTCACACCAACAGTTTTATATCTCTCTGCTTTGTGCACACATCTGCTGCTGTTCCTCACACATCGTTCACTTTACAATGCCTACACATAAAATCGCACAAAATATATCCTCGTTGTCGCAGCGGAAACAAAAGACCATATCCACAGATACCGAATGGCGTTACGGTCGATCAACCAAGCGCAACGCGACCTTCTAAAAGTAAATAGATGAGCTCAGTGTGTGAGGACGCAGACGGGTGACATCATAGGAGAGGAAGGAGTTAAGGGCAGCGATGGACCAGTCCAGCACAAACGTTCTTATCTCATTCGTGTGAGGTCACCGAGTTCAAGTTCACCCATGTTTCTAGGTATAATCAGTCCTTAAGACGCCTCGACCACCAGGTGGTGATGTTAGAATGCACTTTTTAAAATTTAGGGTTCAGAAGGATTTCCTGCTGGAACAAAATTCCACGTTATATTTCAGAGCCATGCTGCTTCCTCAGTTCTTTGGCTGACCATCCAAATATTCTTATGAATAAAAAATAAAAAAACCCGAAGGAGATCAGGCATTGGATGTCCTTCCTATTGTATTTATGAGCATCCCTATGAATATGCCAGCATATAACACAAAGCTCCGCCCTTGCATCAGCAACCCAAGTGAAATATATGGTTTAAGCATCACATTTATGCTGGAGGAAGCTGTAAAGTAGCTGTAGGCCACTGAGGAACAAGACTTTCGGTTGCGTCCCAGGACAGAGCTCTGACCCGTCGCCAGCTGGACAGACCCGGGATTTCGACAGAGGAATGCGAGAAACGTGCCCAAGAGCAGCGGCGAGTGTGTCCAAGTTCTATTCCAGTAAACCTAAGTGGCCCAGCAAAAGTCTATGAGAGCTTTATCCCTCTCAGACACTGAGGATCAGCTTGTCAGAGGAGGACAGCAGCAGGGCAGCTGAGGACAAACAGCAGCGATTATTTTACACCTCATTCATTCCACTGATTCACTCTAAACGCTGCTGATTTGATATCTGGTCTTATCAGCTGCTCCTCATGAAAAACAAAATGAGCATATCGGCAATAATATACAGTATGCTTTAGATCTGATTTTAGAAAATAGGATTAAGAAGTTTTAAGATTGAGGCTTAGGGAGATGAACTGAGTTTACACTTTTAAAAATTTCACCTAAAATGATCTGTGTTATGCAGGAATGCTGTAATTTTTTATGGGATCAGTTATTTATACTGAAAAAAAATTATCAAATTTTTGACACTTCCTTTTTACTTTTTAAAGACTTTTGAAAAAAGCTTTATTTTCCTAAAAAATGCTTTATTTTTATTTACTGCTTGATAAAATTATTATTTGAATACTAACAATGAAACTGTCTAGACTGTATATAATATTTTAAATCATATTCATTAACCAGTGTAATAATAAGAATGTCAAAAAAAAGAAACATCAGAATAAATCTAATTAAATAATGTAATATAAAATTACAATTTAAATATTCAAGAAACAAACAACTGAATAAATTGTCCTTGTTTTAGAACTTAATACTTGTTTAAAAATCTGATTATCAAAATGTTACCCAAAAAGAAATATTTAACTAATTTAATATATAATATGTAACAAATGAGATGAATTATTGACATATATGGCCAACAACTAGGTTTATAACCTTGAATTTATTGAATTAAATGAAATGTTATTTTCACATTAATTACACAATTAAATCTGATATTGCAATCTGAAAGTGAAAAAATTATTACTAATTTATTATCATTTAAAACTATAATACATGATCTGACTAATTAATGAAATATTTCCCTTTAAATGTTAAGTAGTGTTCTGTGTAATTTTTCTTTTCCTTTTTTGCGCATGCATGGCCGGGGTTCGTTTACTTTCTGATGCTTTTAGAAGATCTAATCTGGCCAAAGTCACATGATCTCCGGTTAAAAGCAACAGCTGACATGTTTATTATGACTGTATCAGAGCCTGATTAAAAATTAAATAACGATGTGAAGTTCCACATATGGCAAGGAATCGCGAGCATGACATATTTGTGCCGAGCGACTTGGCCCGCAGGACGCTGTGTGTTTCATCTCAAAGCGGCTGTCAGTGTCTCGGTCGGAGTCTCTGGCCTGGGTGAGCCCCTTGAATGAGTGTGAAATGCTAAGTGTTTAACCTGAGACGCATGTACTGTTCCTCTGCACAGCCATCATGACTTTACTTTAGTTCTGGATTCTGTATCAGTGTGGACACCAAAGCAGATGTGTTTAAATTTCCCCATTATTAACTAGAAAATAGAACCGCTGTCCTGAAAGTAATGCAGAAGTGGGCATAGCTTTTTTATTAAATGAAATAAAAATGTTTGAGTTGGTAGACTAACTACACCCTGTACAAAGGTACTACTCAACATAGTCTCCATCACGAGCCAAGCATTTGCATCATCGTTGAACCCAACTCTCGAATCCTCCTTGAAAATCCCCTTTGGAGGCTTAAGATCAAGGTCGGCGGTTCAAACCCCAGCTTTACCAATGGGGCCTTGAGCAAAGCTCTTGACCCTGTCTGGCCTGACCCTGCGCACTGGCACCAGTTTATAAGCTGGGATTATGTGAAGAACACATTTCACTGTGCAGTAATGTATATGCAACAAAGAGAGGCTTAACTTGTCACAGCTGATGGTCTCCCACTGCGCTACAGAACGTTTACTGAGATGACGCCATTGACAAGAGCAACGTGCACAGATGGGTGAAGTAGTTTAAAGAAGACAAACCACTCAGCGCGAGACCATCAGCATCAGATTTTCAAAGAAGAATCGATTTGGGTTCGACTGTGGTGCAAGTGCCTGGGTGGTGATGGAGGCTATAGCAAGTTAAACGACCTATGACAGTTAATAAAGTTTAAAGTTTATATTTTTGCATTTGGCAGATGTTCTTATCCAGAGCGAATTACAAAAGTGCTTTGAAGTTTCCGTCATTAGACAGATCCTTCGACTGGGTTACTACGTAGGTTACTAATTAAGCCAAACACTGTTGGAAAGTTTTTTGTGTTTTTTGTTTTGCTTGGGGAGGGGATTAACCTAAATATCAAAGAATCTAAGCGAGTACAGAGGTAATTATTTTTTTTTTTAATGAATTGAAGGATTTTTTCTATTTCAAGTTTTTAAGCTCATAAAACGTTTTCAGCTCATAAATAGTGCAAACCTACAGCGGCTGATATACTACTCACACACTCATCATCTATACCGCCTTATCCTGTATACAGGGTCGCGGGGGGCCTGGAACCTATCCCAGTAGACTTAGGGCATGAGGTGTGGTACACTCAATCCATCACAGGGCACACACACACACACACACACACACACACACACACACACACACACACACACACACACAACCATTCACACACTACTGGCAATTTGGGAACGGCAGTTAGCTTAATGTGCAGGTCTTTGGACTGTGGGAGGAAACCAGAGTACCCGGAGGAAACCCACCAAGCACGGAGAGAACATGCAAACTCCATGCACACAGACCCTGAGATGGGAATCGAACCTGGACCCTGTAGGTGCCAGGCGGCTGTGCTAACCCCTAAGAGACAGTGCTGCCTTATGCGTATTTAATGCTATTTAAATCAGACATCTATTAATAGAATTTATTAATAGAGTTTCAAATATTTATTATGACAGAAAGCAACGTTGCTGTCAATCATCGACTGTCAATCATCCTGAATTCTCATGTCAGTCGGCTCATCTGATGTTGCAACTATTCAAGAAAAACAACACTGCCTTTTTTCCCTCACATATTGCTAAATATTATTAATATGTGAAGTTCCTCTGCAAGTTGCCGCACAGGTTAAAGACAGAGAGGAGCCACTTACATCAGCGTAGACGCCGGTGCCGATCACTGGAGCCCAGTAGGAAGGCTGATTCTTACAGCCGGACGGACACTTCACCCTGAATAAGACGGGACGGAGACGTAAAGAACAACAACTTCAGTTGCGCAATGTTGCACATTTCTCCCTCATGTTACAGCACCAATAAACAGCCTTTTCTTGACCACCTTCTTTAGTTTCAAACAAAAATGCTGCTTTTCATGTTAGAAGTGCAGAAAAACACATTAGCTCTGTCCTAAAGTTTAACTGAAGATTCCTGAGAAACTTAAAGTTACAGCTTTATCTTTGACTATTTATTCCAAAGGCCTGACACTGGAGACTCCGTCCTTAAATGCTAAACAAACATCTCCTTGCAGAAAACATCAACGATTACACTTTACTTCATCAGTCTGCCTTACAAACCCCTGTGAATGAGTTGTTACTATAGAAATTATAACTTCTTCTTCTTATTATTATTATTATTATTATTATAAGTTGAATTTGCATCTGCGCTCGTGTCAGAGCTGCTTTTATATGAAATTAAATCATTCAAAAAGGTAAATATATATATAGTATTGTGATAAATGACATATTTCCAACGCAAATGTTTAGACTTCTGGACGCATCGTTGCTACGTGTAACACAACTTTATATTCGAATATGTGGAAAGACAACACAAAAAATCGAAAAGGCTTTTCTGTAAACAGTAGAATGGTGTTTTATTACCTCGGGCAGGTGGTGTGTTCGGCACCGGAGGGGCAAATATCGGCTAATCGGGTGTAGCAATCGACTGATCTCGCTGTGGAACAACATAAACAGCTCTCATGTTACATCGCTACGCGCAGAATAGAGACATAACACACAATACATAACTAAGGAGAAGATGCTGCTTACTTACTTTCTACTTTTGCGACCAAAAATCCGTTGGCAGATTTGTATTTGCTGCGAAGAGAAAATATGAAGAGATTTTTGCATGTAATAAAAAGTGGATGCAGGTAGAACTAAAAACAAAACAAAAAAAAAAGGTTCTTGTATTTGTTCAGATCAAAAAAATGCTTTTTTTTTCATAAATAAATTCCATTTCAAAATGTGATATGAGTAATAAATAAAAGCCTCAGTGTTGTGCTGTGCTGCTGTAGGAAAATCATCCGTTTTTTTGTGACCGCTTTTACACCACAAGAAAATGTTATCGATTAGAGGCTTTAATTTAGTTTTTAAAAAAGATTTAAACTGTTTGCGACTTTAATGAGATATAAAACTGAGAACGTTGCGCATCGTACCTGAAAGACTCGACATTGTTCTTTGTTGCTTTAACGAAGAAGGGGATTTTCTCATTCCGCGTGACCTCCACCAGGCCTCCATTGTTATCGATAACCCCGTGATGGATCGCGGCACGGCAAATACTGGATTGCTGGAAGAATCAGAGGGGAGGAAAAAATCTTCAGAGGAAAAACATCAGCGTGAAAAGTATAAATTTGCTCTGAGAGAGACTTGCAAGTCGTACCACGTCGTAGTACAGCGTGCCCCACACCTTAGCGCTGCTGTATAAGCAGTTAGCGGGACAGTTGTACCTGCAGGAGGTGCACACGGTGTCGAATCAGTGGATTTGTAGCGTTCTGATACGTAACAACAATCATTTTAAGATGAGATCGTCTAACTGACCTGTTACAGGTTGCACCTTTGCACTTATCCCTCATCCTTGTTTCACACTTGATGTTTTGAGCTGCAGTCATTAAAATAAAATATAATACGTACAGTATTAGACAAGACAGGCCAAAAGTCCCTTCCTGAATAAAGTCTTCAGGTACTGATAGTACTGTACCCCAACATTAACAGCTCTTACTCAGGAAGTTGGTGCGAGTGTTTGCGGTCTTAGGCTGCGTGTTTTTTTTGGGTGTAGGAGGTTTGGGGTTGGACTTTCGAGTAGGTTTGGATTGAGTGATCGCCACCTGCACAGGAACCTGAGGCTTCTCCACCTCATTCATGTCTGGAGTCTCGGTGCGTTGAGGAGTTCCTGAAAGAAGCAGATCATTTATACGGAAAATTAAATAGCAAAGGGGACAAAGTTAAGTATCTTAAGGTTATTTTAGGGCGTGTCCTTTGCACATTTTGCATTTTGCATCATACAGGAAGCGCAGTGATATCAAACACTTT